>JAVTVY010021904.1:0-93470 GCA_036873755.1 Hanleya hanleyi
GGATGACCATTGTGAGGTCACTCCCGGTTCCGGTCACGTGTTCGAAAGTGCACAATAGTGAAAATGCGCACAATAGTGGAAATCATGCGCAGGGTTAAAGGTCACTTTATGTCACATGACCGGAACCGGTAGTGACTTCACAAAGGTCAGACGGAAATGATCTGTTGGCGCCACCTGTCGGAAGTAGGTCAATAACGCCGTAACTTCCCTTTCTATGCTACTCCCTGGTAAACATGTTCACGTGTAAACTGGATGGAAGTGGTAATCGAGGCGGACACTGGGCTCCAGGTTAGGACTTTCGTCTCCTGGAAGCCAGTGTCCCAGGACATCCAAATCCAGACCTGAATGCCCGACGGACAATTAAATCCAGATCTTAGTGTCTTAGGACACTGACGTCTAGATGCGAGTGTCCTCCGGACACTGGATGCATGGGGCCACCGTTTCCGTCACACCGGTACATGTTGTGAGAAATGTATATCCAACATACGTGTTTCCGTATTTATAGTTAGACGGCAGGTGACCGTTCTAGCGACCAATCAGAAGCCAACATTTCAGAATACCACCACACACCACCACCACCACCAGGCGTTGACGAGCGCTGGGACGGGCGTTAAGGCGTAAAGATAGGGCGTTAAGGTATTGAGACGGGCGTTAAGGCGTAACGACGGGCGTTGACGGGCGTCTCTGCATTTCGATGTATCGGTGGCAATTCCATAAAAATCAGGGCTTCTGAGCTAGTTCACCAGGGCGTTGAAGCGTTACGGTAAGCGTTGACGGGCGTTACTGTCGATAAAAGCAAGCGTATTTCCAAAAACACGCACAGGCGAATTTCAACCGTCAACATGGCTTATACTTGCTCTGAGTGCGAACGCACGTTCACCAGACATTACGATATGATACGACACCAGAAAAATATACATGGGATTGAAGACTCTGCGGAGTCCGTTGAGGCGGATGCTGATACAGAGACTGATGAGAGTGTATCGACTGATACCGAAACAGAGATTGCTGAGAGTCTATCTAGTGATACGGAGAGCTTGACCTCGGATAGTGAGCCTACGTCCGTGGAAAGTGAGGCAGAACCTACCTTCTGGGATCGTATTGTGACAGCAGCTATCAATATTTACGCTGCAGCGATCGAGGACGCCGGAGAGGATAATTTACAACAGGCGTACACCCAAATGCGCCCACGCATCAGGAAAACAGCCATGACAATCTATGCACAGTATACCTTACTACCGCTTGAAATGAAAGGCGATCCCACGCACAGGTCCATAATGAAGACCAAGCGTCACTTGGAAGAGGCTATGGGGCTACCACCCACCGAGGCCCTGGTAAATGCGATCAGAATGCGCAAACAACTGTTTCACGATATGCTGCCCGAAGAATATCCAGGCCTGTCCGACGAGGCTTAGGTCACACCGAGCAAAGATGAAACTTTCTGAAATGGCCACTTGTGATTGGACAAGAATACGTCTAACGGACAGGAACGAATAGGACAGATGTAAATGGTGGCCTCTGATTGGGCAGGAGTCTTTTTGAGTTGTAAGCATACCCAGCGCGGTTCCCCCAGCGTGGGTATGATGTAACATTGGGGAAAATAAACTATATGAAAAAAAAATTGTTGTCTCAAGTGTCATCCTTGTTGTTGTTCTCTCTCGGGTCTATATCATGGCGTCAAGGCGTTATGTCAGAGCGTTAAGGCGTAACTACGAGCGTTGACGGGCGTCACTGCATTTTTCGAAGAATTAGTGACAATTCCATGGAATATCTAGAAAATCAGAACTTCTGAGCTATTTCACCAGGGCGTTGAAGCGTTAAGCTTGGCGTTGGCGGTCGTTGCTACAAGTACGCCCTTGATAGTGGTTTTCCCCTAGTTCAGTAAAAATCCTGATTTTACATGGACCCACCCATGCACCCAGGCCTCAATAAGCCCGGGGACCGATATGACCCCTTTTGGATAGGGTTGATAGATGTTTTCCCCTAGTTTAGGGATAAAGTCCGTGTTCCGCTTTTTATATTTTTTCTGGAGAAACTTTTACATACACCCACTCCCCCCACTCTCTCAGCAGGCCCCAGTGGAATGTGAAATTTCCTCAGCTCATCGAATCATTTTACCCCACCACGTAGAACAACACAAATTACATAGACAGTCAAATGGTATGCCGCTATAGGAAAGGCCGAATCGGCATAACCATAGTATGTATGATAGGAAACGGAAAGAGGCCCAGTTTTGCAAATTTAACATAATCGGAGTTTATTCGAGAAGTTTTATGAATGCTAAAGTGAAACCCGACACTATATACAGTCATACGCAGACAAGCTGATGTCGATGGCCAAAGACTCATAACAGCGACCTAATCGATATATAAGAAACAAGATGTGTTCTTTGTACAAAGATTCATTTAGTAAATTGATTTTTTGGTCGCTCGTGGCGACACAACATATCATATGTACATTTGTAACTCTATACGCCATGTAGAAAAGAAGGGGACATTCCTGTTATTTAGCTTAGTCGTATACATATCATTTCACCGTCGAATGAAACCAGAACATTGTACATGTAATACGATTTGATCAGCATAATGTAACTTACGGACAATTCGTATACAAATATATTTCTTTCTTTTTTTTCACATAATATTACATATTTATTTCTGGTTATCACGAAAATAACTTTCGCCAGATTAATTTTTTTTTTCACTTGCCGTTTGTACTTTCAAGTAGTTTGTCTGCGAGAGGCGTTGGTTTACTCGTTCGTCAATCCCAGTTTCTTTCACGGACATAATGATATCGTTCGAATCAACTTGCAGCCTATGTTGATATGTGGGATCTCGGGTATGGTAAATCACGTTTTAAAGAAGTTGAAAACAAAACTTTTTGGGAACGAATATTAATCGTGTATATTATTCCTGCACGTATACATAAGTAATGTTAACAGCGAATAAACGTGCACATATTCTACGCTTCGGTTAACTATAAAGGTAGTTTGTCAAATGAACAAATTGTGTACACTGCATACACAAAGTATTTACTATAAAAGCTATATGTCTGAGATATCAGTTATTCCTGTCCTATTTCCTACATATGCGTAGACTAAGTCTGACAAACATATATAATCGCTATTATAAAACAGTTGGGAGGTTATGGAGACCTGCTCTTCATTTACATAATGTATGCGCTAATATTCTCTAGCATTGGATCTTGATAATATACTTTCAAAACACATATCAGTTTTAAAACTGCATCTTTAACAAATAGACACGCACAAAAACTCGAGTTAATTCGGGCCGCATAGTTGAAACGAAGGTATGATGCTATTGTCACCATTAATAAAACCTTTTCCCACGTGTGGCGAAACAACGGAGCACCTGCGTTACCCTTAGTGACCACGAGAAGTCGAATTCATCGGTCAAAGGTGGTTGACCCCTATTGTATGTGATGGCGTGAGAAACACGCTTTAGCTTTATTAGGATAGCTATAAAACACCGTGTTCGCGATCTACCAGTATATCACAATTTTGACGAGGAACAAGTTTTAATTCACGATGGCCGCCTTCAACTTAAATGACGAGTGAGTTGTTTTGTTTTTTTTCGAATATAACCGTCTTTCTGCATGTATATAAATTGTAAATTATATAAACACCGGAATGAAATGACCTGTGTTTTTATTTCGATCGACTGCAGGTTATACCACGGTTTTATACACTTAGGATGGTTGTTATAAGAAGAGCGGCTTAATGTAATGTCGTCCAGCAAGTATTTCTACGATATATTTTTCAAACATACTCTTTTTTCAGTCAATACTGGTCCGACTCTGGATACATCATGCCCGATACTCCCACGAGTTACTCGTCGCCGCCAGCATCCGAAATTTCGTACAGCTTGTTCGACGATGTACTAGGGTATGTAAACCTCATTAGACATCCGTCGCCCTATAAGTGCTTCCTAAGGCTCAAAATCCAAAAGACCTGTTTCATTAATTATATTAGCACCTAAATTATCAAAACAGATATATAAAAAATTAATTGGAGTTATTTAAAAGATGAAAGTGGTCATCAGTTTTCAACGATGCCGACAAGATCAATGGATATTGTGTTTATCATATCCGTCTCGTAAGTCAATGTTCGTAGAGTGTAGCACATTGCCGTGAACTCTCGAGACCTAGTTAATTTATGACTAAATGATCGTAGTAAGTAAGTTTATTTTCGTAAGCTACATGGCTTATTGGTATAATCTAGAGTCATATACAGCGGAGAGTGGGCTACTATTGTTTCACTGGTCTCTGATTTTCGTACATTTTTCTAAATATTTACCTATATTTAAGTATACGCCACTTAACATGTCACTCAGTTTCTGCCTAATCATTTAGCGATTATCGTGCATTTACAGAGTTAACGATCCTGTTGATAATGACCCCGTCCTAATTGTTATCTCCGATGACGAGGATGATGTCATCGTCATAGAAGGCGATGGAAGCGATGTCATCATGTGTGATGACCACCCCTCGAGTTGAAGATATTACCTTAATTAAAACGGCGACATTGTGAGTAACCATCATTCGTGTGAATAAGGGAAATGATAATTTATGTTGGAGGGAGGGGGAGTATGCTCTAATCACGACCGTAATCGATCTTTTACCGGGGGTCAGTTTGAGTTCGATCGGAAGTCCATTGGTTCAGTTTTTTGAAGAACAGGTGTCATTTAACTATAGAGTAAATTCATTCTATTATACTACGCTCAACCATATTTGACATGCGCGCCGTATCAGATTATTAATAGAAATTCCTTTTTGTTTTTTCTCAGAGACGAGATGAGACTACGGATAATAGAATTGGAAAACAGGGACCGGACGCAGAGAGAGTACATATCGTATCTAGAAGAAACGCTGTGGAGGGAAAACAAAAATAGACAATAGAATAACCGTGAAATAACTCGAAGTGAAGATGTGCGTTTGGGGAGGGGGATTGGGGTGAATTTTAAAAAATAAAAATGCATATATCGTCTACTCTAATACATGTTGTTGACTTAGTTTTTATCAACCGTTCACCAGGATGAAAGACACGCTATGATTCGGGCGTTAGACGTTTTGAGAAAGGAACCGCTTTCATATTTTCTCAAAGGAACTAACGACTGATAATGCGAACTTACCTTCATCCACTGTTTTCTCATCGTCCACGGTATGCGGACTGGAAATACCGATCGCCCAATTACGTAAAAGACGCACCTTCGTGCGCCAGAGGCTTGTGACAAACGAACACTCGCCTTTTATCTTAATCGCCGTCAACGGGTCACGTGATGTCTTTATTCCTAGCTAACAAAGGAGCTGCTAAGGCACCGTTTCCAATTATCGTTCGCGAATGAATCGTTTATTTCGTCAAATTTTCTCGAAGTCGCGATTTTCCAAGGCGCGAGGGAATGGTTTTTTTTCTTCAAAATAAACGATTCATTCGCGATCGCTGTTCGAATGGGTTTTTTTTTCTGTTGGCAACCGTTTTTCAATCGAGAAAATTCTCGCGAATAAAAAGCGATATCGCGATTCAATCGCTTTTTAATCGAGAAAATATAAACGATTGAAAAAAAACGATTGAGGATTATAGCCGAAAGTAGTACGCCATTGGTTCAGCATGACTGACCCGCATATACGTTCGAGTTTCTAACACTTCAGTCAGACTATATAAAGTTCGATCATTTTTCCTTCTTCCTTTTCCATTCTTTGCCTAGTGTAGAACTATAGCGTGTTTCTGTACAGTTGGCGGTTATATAGATACGATGGGGTTATTGAAAGAAATTGAAAAAAAATATCTATATATATACATAGGAATAATGGTTATGCATATAATTATAACTTCATATTTACATATATTTTGTACGGGACACAGGCCCGGATATGGTCAGATTGGGTCATTTGCACTTGCAATTTCGTCTATTATTTTGGGTATTTCTGTGTTTTAAAGCTGGTATTATTCCAGATTTCTTGCGTAGTATTTTTCGTGAACGTTTTTGGCATCTGTGCGGGCTGAAATTTTGAGTTGATTCGTCAGATTTTCGCTGTACGCGTGGTTTTTTGTCCTACGATCACCATTTTCCTTGTGTAGATAGATGGCGCTGTATTGAATATAACATTGTCATACGGGGTTTTGAGTCTTCGAAAGCACTTAATTATTAATATATAGCGCGGGCTATTTGTAAAAATTTTCACAACTGGTTAATCCAGTAAGAGATGAAATTATATACTATTCAGTTGGTTTTTGGCTTGAGCTTCCCTTTGGAATCATTCATAGTTCATTTATCAAAATATAAAATTAAAATAAAAAGTATTGTACATATGCGAATCCAACCGTTATATGCGATTCAATCACCATTGTGATATGTATTTGATATAAATATGAAATCACTGCCGCGAATATTCTTATAATAAATAAAATTAACTTGATGGTGATTTTTTGAACTTATTCACATCTCAATAGTTTAAAAACTGTACCAAAACATGAATGGATACCCTTTCCTAATGTATGTTTTACTATAACAAAATATACATATTTAATTACACTATTTTTCACCTTAATTAACCTAGAAATTCTCGGCTGGAGGGCTAAGCTGTTCTGGGTTATCGCCATGCGCCCATTCACACCTCTGTGAAGCCTGTACCGTAATCATTCTGATAATGCAATCAACGACGAACTCAAATCCACTTATGACCTGTACCCGGTATTTACAAAACAAGATATTGTGACTATCATCCTGTATTGTTTATACCAAGTTGCATGAATATATGAGGAAATTATCGAAAGTATGAAGGGAATGACTGAACATTAATACATTGTCGACTCATACGATTATTGAATAAACATGTAATTTTGTCATTTACGCTTCGCCAGAGTAAATCTGAGCGCGAACGTCACAGGAAGCATGGTACAGGTATATGTATAGATATTTCCAGCATACGCCCTACTTCGGCTTGTAGGAGACTATAGATCGTGAATCATATATATTATTCGGTTATCTTACGCATTTATACAGTATAGTATAGTAATATAGGCTTTTCCATCGACAAATCCGCAATCAACATTACATGTAGTTCCCAGTTCGCGGATAGAGCGGCGTACGACGGCAACACGGCCTATGTGTCAAATATCACTCCGCCTCACGATTCTCTCGCGCCTTGAAAAGAAAACGATTCTCTCGCGATTGAAGATTCGCGATCAAGAACGGATCGCGCATGGGTAAACGATTCAAAAACGATATCGCGAGAGAATGGTTTTTTCCAGAAAAGGTTCAATCGTTTTTTCTCATTTTTTTTCTCGATATCTTCGCGACTGATTCGCGAATGATCGTTTTTCAATCGCGAAAATTGAAGAAAAATCGCGACTGAAGAAAAAACGATTAATGGAAACGATCCCTAAATATAGACGTCACTCGACCCAGTAACCCGATCACGACCCCATAAAGGTCGACGCGACCCAGGTCATGACGACCCAAAACCCTAATTACGTAACACTATTACGTCATACCACCCAATTAGGTCGATTTCTTACGTCATTCGACCTATTTAGAGTGACCTCGACCTACTTTCACGTGACCTCGACCTACTTTCGCGTGACCTCGACCTACTTTCACGTGACCTCGACTGACCTCGACCTACTTTCACGTGACCTCGACCTACTTTCGCGTGACCTCGACCCCAGTGACGTCATACGATGACGTCAAACGCGTCATACGTGACCTAGATACTTCCATCAGGACCCGTCTACTACTGATATGAACCGAATCTGTCACCTCAAGTTTTACTAGCAAAATTGGTAGAACAGATTGAATATCAACAAAATTGTATTTACATTATGACGTCAATGTGACGTCAGGAAATGAGTATTTGAATTCCTGCTCACCGTTTTCTATAAACAAAGGACGTCAATGCAGTGTAGCAACCTTTAGCTCGCGCAACATGAAAAATGCAAAGCTACTGATCCGTAATCGTTATCACATGTGAATGACATCTATTTACAATATTTCTTCAACGAGCATTATCGAGAGCTGATAGGCCAAGTGTTACGAGCAGAAATTGAAAAAAACAACAAAAACAAATGGAAATTATTTATATCCAATTATTTCGAAGACGATACTATCTCGGTAAATAACATATACTATTACTCGATGAGACAGTCCCGTAGGGGACTCGAACCCACGCCCTAAATAATCTAGACTCCGATCTCCGAATTTCCTGTGCTGTGGAAGCTCAAGTGGCTTAGTGGATCAGAGTGCTTGCATCTGCAGCTGACGATTTGGTGCTATATTCGTATAGGACGCGCGTTCAAGTCTCTCCCGGCACTGATCCACCACTAGTATCTGTGCTTTTCCCAGAAAGCCGCTTCGTAGAAATAAATCGATACAAATGTTACCCACTTTCTAAATGGCAATCAATAATCTAATATGGGCTTTAGGAGCTACATGTATGCCGTTATTTCAGTCTATCAAAGAGTGTATGTATCTAGACTCCTATCTTCGAATTTCCTCTTTTGTGAATTACAAGCGTCTAGTCCGTCATTCATAATCCAGCCGTCGTCCATTAGAGAATATCCGCGTCCATAATCCAAAGACCTATTCCATTTCCATATAACAGTATTAGCACCAAATTCAAAAAGACAAAAGCATACATAAACATAGGCTTGTTTCCTGCAAGAGAGAAGCGGTCAACAGTTTTCAATGATGCCGGCAAGACATCATGATGTTCCAAAATATCAAATCCGTATCGATGATCAGTATTCTTAATCCATAATATTCGTTATAGAGTCGTCATCTAAAAATGATGTACCTCAGTCACGCTTTGATTGTGACTGTTCATATGAGTACCATGAGGATCTTGGAAGTACATGGGCTCATACGGCCCCTAGCCCCGGGTTAAGCGGAATTAGACACATGTTACGAAACGTAGCCCCATAGATCTTGCACGCTACGTTCGTATTTTGCTATCAGCATGCGACCGAGCCGTTTAGAGCGCTTGCAATTACTACTAGCGATTTGTTGCCAAACTCTGAGGGCGCGGGTTCGAGTCCCTCTCGAGGCTGACCCATCAAGCATTAGTATGTGTACTTGGCCAACAAAATGTCACTCTAAAAATAATTGCAAGTCGATTTCAGAACGAAAGCAGATCAAAATGTATTGTGTTGTGGCGCGTTTCTCACAGCGCAGTAGTAAAATCCGGACAGGTTCGTAAACGAAATGGCCCGTTAGATTTGGTCGTTGTACCGTTGGTTCTAAGTGATAGACCTCTTTCAGTATTTTTACTACAAGATAAAAAGGCTTGGGGGGTAATAAATTCATTACGGATGTATGGAAAGTTACGACCCTCCCTGAAACTGATACATCCTGAGGCGTCTCAGGCAGGGTCGTAACTTTTCATATACCCGTGGGAAAAACCTGAATAACTAATATTATTATCCCACAATCTAAATCGTAGCATTTCCATTGGTCAGTTTACTAGGGTGTAAAAATCCGTACACCCGGCTCTTTCCATGTCAGCGCCCGACCGGTCTGACCGATCACGTGACCAATCATCTTAATGCTGTATACTGAACCATGTTGAACGGTGTGGCCGAACGGTACCTCTAGCGGAAGGGCTCCCAAGGGATAAAAATTCAGGGTTCACGTGCGAAAGCAGACATGGCGGATCTCCACTTCAAGACTTCCAACTTAAATTTTCCACTATTTCTGGCGGGAGATACCATAATATTGACCAGAATACCATCATAGTCGGAGTATTCTACTTCTCGCATGTCGTCAATATAAATATAACGAACATGAAGCGTTTTCTGGCCACGCGAAAATTATGCATAATCGCTACCGAACCAGGGTCGGCGAGTTGTGCGCTTTCAAAGATCATTTCCCGAAATCAACACACAATATTATACACAACCGTTGATATTTGATGAAAGGAAGTCTTGCTGCATCACGTTCAATCAATCTTTTAGACACACATACCTTGTAAATGGTTTTATTTAGGGCCAAAATTAAACACTGTCACAGCTCGTCGTCCGTGTTGCCCATCTACATTACTCGCGTAGACAACGCGTTTTGTCAAAATGGAGACCGGTTTCGTAAATGGACAGACACATATATGCTGAATTTCCGTGGTAAAGTTTCAGAAAAATTGCCTTTTGAACTCTATAATTCGATATGCTAATTAAAAAATGCTTTCGGGATAATAAATTCGTTATTCAGGTTTTCCCAGGGTGTATGAAAAGTTATGACCCTCCCTGAAACTCATACAGTTTGAGACAGTTTGTATGAAACTCATACAGCTGACGCCTCAGGGTGTATGAGTTTCAGGGAGGGTCATAACTTTTCATACACCCTGGGAAAAACCTGAATAACTAATAATATACCCCGACCGTGATCTGTTGATTTACTACATATCAGGCAAGCAATTTCCATACACATATCGAAAACATTTGAAGACAGTGGCAGCTTCGAAAAGAAATAAACAACATGTTAATATACTTGCATTTTTAATGATGCCCAGGAATGAACCGATCTTTTGTAAAACTTTTGACTTGTATCGCATCAGTAAGTACTGCAAAGATATAAATTACTATGTAGAAATATGTCGGCATTCGTATTACGGTGGACTGAATTGATAATGAAACCTGACTATATATAAAGCCGTTCAATGACATAAAAGCAGTATATAGGTTAGAACATTCCTTTCCTCGTATGAGCTGGTCAGTCTCAATGGATGGAGAAGAGGTACAATGATCCAAGCAGCTAAAATATTAGACACAATGGTACAAATAAAAAACAGGAGACCTGGTAGTCCATATATATAGGATTCAGCTGGACAACCGAGGAGAAATATAGATGACATGTAAGTGACGACAAAAGACAGAGAGACCGGGATCACGCCCATGGTTCGGTCACCCAAGAGATATTTGAGAGTTGATTTTTGACCTCTATCGGACAAAGCATGGTATATACCAATTCCAAGCGCTATCGCCGTTGTCGCAAAACATACAGCATAATCGGACGCATGAAGGTTGAATCGTGGACCCGTCATCCTATGGCGAGGTAAACTGAGCTGCTGTCGCCGAAGTTATTCTCTTGCTGTTATCAGTAATGGGAAACGTACGAGATTACATAATACATAACACGAACCCAGAGGGTATATATTAATTAAACGTATAGGCCTTTTTGAGCTGCTGTTCATTAAGTGGAACAGTCACTCATTAAGGATGTCCGCTGGTGCATGGTAAATCAAAGTAATTAACATTTTGAATAATGTGTGTTGTTGCATTCATAATTGTGTAATATGAAGAAAAACAACGAAAAAATATAGATTGGTGTGCATTTTTTAGCTACAGGCAAGGTTGAGTGGACTGAACCATGCTCAATTTGATAACCCAGAAAACATAGGGAATAGTCCTAGTTTTGAAGCATATTCATGAAAATTTCATATAAATAGTATTTAACTTTTTCTTATATTCTAACTGTTTGTAGACAATCACAATGTCTATCAAAATATAATTTACTCTCGTTTACTTTATAAGTTATTAGCTTGAGAGAGAAAATACTGAATTTTTATGTTCTCAATTTTCACCCAGAAGAGATTTGTCAAAAAAATATTACGAGTATTAGAAAATAAGCATTTGTTTGTTTTTGCAATTTTTGGCGATATTCTTGAAGGGAATTCCCTTCGTATATAAAATATGATACCTTGATCCAAAACTAGTCGTACATATCGAAATGCGGTGGGTTTGATCCAAAATGATACTGAAAAATCGTTTTGGTTAAAGGTGTCATATTTTCATAATATTGAAATATGTCAGAACGTTTGTAATGCTCTGAAAGTGTGAAGTTCACCGCCCTTCGGCACATGATTCCTCAAGTTGATAATTGTAACTGCTGCTTGTCCGAATGGTTACAGTGTCGGACTACAGATTAAAAGAAAACCGACATTTTGGTTCGAATCCCCAAATCCCCAAATCCATGAAAAAAATATTTTCCTTTTTTCCTTTTTACCCCCATCTTCACTTTGGACTTAATGTGCAATAGTGACGTGAAATAAAGACAGCCAACCACTGACGCACATAATCCCTTATTTTATTATAATTCGTGAATAGAATTGCACACAAGCAACTCCACACACACCCAGTCAGTCCACTTGTTCAGGATTTGAATATTCTGACGATCCAGCAGAGCAAAAAATTAATTGTTACACATATATAATTTCTACATGAGGGTATTTCGTCTTAGGGCAGCGGAAAGTTGTAACTATGAATTGAAAAATTATAAGGTTAAACTTGTCCTTTAAGGAAATGATCCTCAACAAGTGGTGACGTTTGCTTTCCCAAGTGATTATGCATGTGCCAATATGTTGTGTTTTTGTTGCAGTTACGCGTCCTTAATTATAGTTCGCTGAACTTTTGGCAGTGCATTTTTTAAGTTTTCGAGTCGGTTTATATATTAATATAACTGATTATTGTTCGTAAATATCTGGGTAGTTTATGAAAATACTAATGGCAACTGTATGAGAATATGAACCAGAATTTCCCATTAAACTGGCCTCGCCTGTCTGACGACGAGTTGGGCAATAGCTGAGCATTACGTCACAATTTACCGGCCGGCTCGGAGCGAGACAATAGAGCGGCAGAGATCGACTCTGAAGGGAAAAATATCCATCTAAAGCGAACACCTCCTTTATCACATCGGATGGATGTTGCTGTGCGAAATTCTCGGCTAGAAGGTATCCAAAGAAAATCCCTATCTCTAAACCTAGGAAAGGGAGATAACCCAATAGGAAAAAACAGGCAAAATGACCGCCAAAGCCAAAAACCACAAGCGAACATCCTTAATCTCGCTTCAAATGTTCTAGCTTGTGGTGTTTTTACTGTTCTGTCGTTTCATGCTGCAGGGTCATTCATGTAAAAAATACAAACTTAAATAAACTATCACACATTAACCTAACAGACGTACTTTCAAATTCACAATCAAACTCAGGGTACTGACGCGTACTTCCAAACAAACAAATCAAGTACCGGTATGGTATAATGAACAAGTCGTGAACATATAGCAATCGTCAGATTCGACATTCAATGTTCAGCCGTCGCCCATAAAAGAATTTCCTCGACAATAATCGAAAGACATATTTCGACGTCGGTTATTACAGGATAGTTTTTCTGGGTACTGTTGCATTTACGAGGTTTACCCGATGTTGCTCATTTGCCCCACCAGGCGTCCTCGGTGCTCTTCCATTAACTGGGTTATTTCTTTGAGCTGATCTGTCATCACAGCTCCCGAACTAGCTTATCTAATTCCGCTTAAGCGGGTGCTAGGGACCGTGTGGATACTTCATATTCCCCACATAAACATCTGAAATAAAAGCGCGGCTGAGATACTAAGGCTAGTCCGAGTCTAAATGTTATCGGGTCTAAATGTTAGGTACCGAGGGAAGCTTTCCTGTAGAGTCATATGATTGCTCTTTAGTCGCCAGATGTCGTCAATTTTCCCACCTCTTGCATATCGCTTCAATTTATTGTTGACGGGATTGCTGACACTCCGCCATTATCTCAGTCAGATTTAGGCGCTACACATGGCATATTTCGATAGGAAAAAAACGCATTTTCATAAATTCCAGCCATCATCAATGGTTTGTTTGCAGTCTTTTGGTCAGAGCGATCTAGGCTCAATTTTGGCACTGATGGGTTCAGTTGATTCCACTAAGGCTGCACGCATGACGGCAGTCTCGATAAAACAATAAATATGGTTATATTGATGATTCTACATGGAAAAGAAAAGAGATGGAATGGTTATATTATTTATTCCTACGAAATGAAACTGGCATTGGAGAGGCCCTATTATTGGACACCTAGACCCAATGGGTCTATTTGCTCTGACTTATATTACAGTTGTATTACAAATTAAAATTTACAGTCGAGTTACAAAGGCATGTTGATAAATTTGTGTTTACTCACGAAATGTGTGCACGTTTAGCACTCGATCGAGTTGGAAACATTGTCACAAATTTAGATGAGAAAACGCATTAGAAAATTTACTCTAGAGAATGATGTATCTCAGTCATGCTTTGATTGTGACTGTTCATATGAGCACCATGCGGATCTTGAAGTACATGGGTTTATACGGCCCCTAACCCGGGGTTAAGCGGAATTAGACACAAGTTGCGAAACGTAACTCCATAGACCTTGCACGCTGGGCTCTTATTTTGATATCAGCATGCGATATGTATCGCCAAATTTGCGAAACTTTGAGTGGAGGCGCTTGGTGGTATAGCCCTGTTTTATAAGTTTCTGCAATAATGTTTTGTGACGTTGATTAAAATCGTCACATTTAACACAGGATCTACCAAATGCTACTAGGTGAGATATGTATACGAAAACTGCAAGTCCCACTGGATTATTACTGTCCCGAAAGGGATAATTTACGATGTCCAAATTGTAATCATCTCTTTTGTCATAAAGTCGACGAGAGAGAAGGCCCACTTCATTTTCATAGCGATAAAAGCGTTGGAACACAAATATCTTTTTCCTTGAAATTTGTGATATATACAAACTAGCTTGTGTTCCTACGTCGCTTACTCTCCATGTCCCCCGCTGATTCAAGCCGTTTAATATTCGATCCTTGATCGTTAGAGGTGCTTTATCTGTCTCATCCAATCATTTTGATGCAATCCTCTGCGGGGGGGAGGGGGGGGGGTGGAATTGGCTTAATGTCACACTAAAGGTTGTTTCACTCACATTGTGACAGTCAGGTTGGCTGGTGGAGGAAGCCGGAGTACCCGGATATAACCACCGCCCGTCGGCAAGTAACTGACAAACTTTGACACATCGGACTCCTCATACCAACGCTGATTGGTTGATGAGTTGGATACGTGGTTCTGCAAACAAAGCGACGAGCTGATAAATGAGCAGTTTGGGGTAAACAATATCGGAAGTGCCGTTTGTAAAATCGATTGCCTGTGGTCCTCGGTGACTAGATGCTCAAAGCGCCCCTTGTGGCCAAGAAGCCAATATTGGGCGGTATGAATCAGCGGAGTGACACATGTTGGTATATGAGCGAACTGGGATAGTGGAAAAAGTCGAAAATGAACGACTAAATGAAAATGCTCGAATTTCGCGAGGTGATGTGTTCCGGTCTGCCGTATATCATTATGAGTAATGATTTTGACGCTATTCAGATAGATAATTTGCCGTCATCGTCATAATTTCGAGGTTGTTCGCGATAAAAAAATCTGTAGATTTAGTACATTTAGTACTAATTTATTTCTAATACTTCATACAATTCGAATATGCAAGTCCGTTTTGCTGACGGGAAACTTGCCAGCAGACATTCATTTCATTTGTGAAAGTTGAGCGTGAATCTTTCAAAAGCAGTGTCAATATTTACTTGAAATTAATCAACCCTTTTCTGGAAAAGATGTAAAACAACATTATCGATAATTCATCAAATGAAGGTCTGTACTACAAAGAACTGAAACTATCGCCAGTTCCGATGCATAAAGGATCAATCTGTTCCAAAAGGAAATGAAATGTGCCACACAGTTCATTTACTGCAACAATTTCGCCTGCTAAAACGTCGCGGGCCGAAATATCGTCAGCAGAAATGCCGCTGATCAATATACGTAGTAAAATGTAACGTTACCTTTATACTTTACAGTCTGTAGACATATGTACCAGTGGTGTTTTATTTCTTTATTTTTGTAGATAAAATGAGTAATAAACTATTACTTTGTGTGTGACGGTAATATTGCTGATTTTCTTTTCAATCCAAAATATGGACATATGATCGATCAAACTCTGGTCCCTTGTCTGTTTTGTTGTGTTTGAGAGTATCCTCCTTATAATGCCACAAAAATAATAAACAGGAATTGAGCATTTTAAAATCAACCGCATAATCCAATATCATGCTTCTATTTTCCCCGAAGACTGAACATTCACCGTGTAGATTTTAAGAAAATCTCAAATTGGAAGATTTGGCTTGTAACTAAGATCAGCTTCATTAACTTTATATATATTTGCGATACAGTAACACGCATGTGTATTGCCGCTATTCATTCGGACTGGACTTCGTAGCACTACCTTAGGCTGATATCCCCAATCGAGTTTTTGTCGTAATCGATTAAAACAACATTGGGTTACGATATTGTTTTTTATTGAGAACATTTTCTCGATTGAGAAAGAAAAAATGCAGAGAGATAAAATCATTCTCTCGTGCCTTGGAAAATCGCAATTTTCCAAACGCGAAACAAATGGTTAATAATTGAAAACGCCATGCTAATGTTGGGGTCATTTTGTGTGTATTCGACTGAAATGCAAATCAAAGCATCATCCCTAACTCCAAAATGGCAAACATGGTTAACACCCTTGTGAATTACTCTTCACAGACGCACAATATGTCAGCTAACAACTCTTCTTGGATGCATTTCGCACGAGAGAATTCATGTAAATAAATTTAAGTCTTGGTAAAGTTGACAAGTTTTATTCACATGTGATAACATATACGTTCTTCTTTTGTAGGTGGGTAGTCGGCAAGAACCAGCTGCGTGGTATAACCTTGTGGCTCAAAATGCCCATGCATTTTTTATCCCAGAGAAAGTCGCCAATCTAGATGGAACTGCATTTTTATTCGTGGCATTTCTGTCTCTCCTGGCTGTTCCAGTTTTGCCCTTATCTTGTCCGTGTTGTCTTGAAAAATCGCAACATATAACATTCCATGTAAATCATTATTACAAGAAGAAGATATTACCCCAAAAGTGCTTGAGTAGGATAATTTTTAACCGTTTTGTTCAAAACCAACCAACTACAGATAATATGTCGTTAAGATACGAGTATTAGTGTATCACGTCGGCAAAAATGTTATTCTTAATGCCATATAGGCATGAAATGAAAAAATGTTACCGCGTCATTGTGAATTACCATGCAAATAAATCTACCTTACCTGTGCATGTTCTGTTAGATCTTACACCAGGCAACTGTAATTACTAGGTTATTCATTCGAGTTAAACATAATTTTGTCCGCCCAAATCTTTGCGTATATCATCAATCTCTGAACGATCGTTCTTTACACGGGGAAACTGCGCATGGGCACTACAGAAGATATGTGTGAATTTAATTAGCGTAAGATCTCAGACGATTCGATTAAATATAAAATATGTTATTTTTTAAGCATTTATATGCCATTTTATATCATTTATAATGGCTGATAAATTTAACGATTATGTTTTTACACCCGGAAAGCACACGTGTGCCCCAGTTAGACGCCTTTTACAACAAACTGTCTGAGAAGCTCAGACCGTTATTCTTTTCATAACCTAGGGTGTACAGAGTGACATCCCATATCAAGCCTATGACCTGCATGGGGTGTGTACAAAGACAACCCAAGTCAATCCCCAGTAGCTCCCACCAGCCCCAAACTCTGGATGTACGAAGAACACAAACAAACAAACAAAAAGCGACCATTTGAAACTGATATTGAGATATTATACAATATCCGGATTTGGCTCATCCAATTATGTCAACAAGTGGGGCAATTAAAACTCCAAACTTAAGAAAAATGTACAGGAACTAGACAATAATTTTTTTCCGGGTGCCTCGTACATCTAAGCAAATACTGAATTAACCCAAGTCTTTGAGCGTTTAATACAGCTGTATGAGACAGCATAGGCCACTTAGATTCGCGCCTTTTATGGGTTAAATAGTGCTTGTTTAGACAGCATAGACCGTTCTCGTCAGTGTACTTCTGTTAAAAAATAGCCGTTTTAAAATATATTATTTTGCTTTGCTCGTTGTTTCTGGCATACCGGAATCTCACCGTATACAGACAACAATTATACGCAACATTGAAAGGGTGGTGGAAAACAGATGCCTGTGTACTGACGATATTTCATATGACCCCATAGATAAATATTCTTACTACATATTTCTAAAACATCACAAGAACCGGAACCAAAAGTTATCCCTGTGACGATATGTGTCCTAGCCACGCGTTGAAGTTGATTACGTGAACGAAGTTATCGACGGTGAGACAGAGGATATCGACGATTTCTCAGAAGGCGGTTGGAAAACCGTGAAGCAGTATGTGACTAATGAGCTTCCCTCAGAAACCGATGACGACAAAAAAGATCAAGACCAGACAACGTGGTAGGATGCACGATTCAGCCCGTTGGGCAGACCACTCTGTAGGGCCTCAGTGACAGGTAATCGTGAGGCGGGAAGTTATTTTCCTAACGCTCCTATTGGTCGTCAAATGTAAACAGTTTTGACCGGCCCTTTTCAGAAATAAACGCCTCCCACACGGCCGTTTGCGGCCTGTTACATGTGCGGTGATTTTACACACTGAAAACGGAACTTTCCATGGTCAGCGTTCACCCTCTAACGCTTATTATAGGGTAGTTCAGTGAAATTTTGAAGTCACTTCTACACATGAAATTCATAGTCCAATTCCTTCTGTGGGGCTCCAATAATGGAATAAAACTGTTAACATTCCACCCAGAAGTAGTACAACAGGAACACAGCCAAACACAGACCTAAAAAAGTGAGCAGAAAATTGACAGTCCAAGATGGAGGACGAATTGGGGGTCAGCTTCAGTGCTGAAATAAACAGACAAAATCAATGAAATACTACACATAAATACTCTTAGAGCAAAGGTATACCTTCCAACTTGCAATTCTACAGCAAAACATTGCATAAAACATTCGAATAAAGTTGAAAAGAATCAGGTGAAGTTGGTCCAAAACTCACCCACAATAGCTAATGGTGGGAACTCTTCTGTGCTCCTTCAAACCAAGGCAGATAACTCTCTCATCATGTGCTGCAACATATTTACATCTTCTGAATATTTACAAGGATCAAAAGGTCAAAGAGGGTCCTCAGGGGGAAACCACCAGTCTTCACTATGTACAATACCAACCACCAGTCTGTCTTCACTATGTACAATACCTGTGGAATCAAGTCCAGTTATGAATAACAAATACTGTTGTTTTATCACACGTGAATAAATATTTAGAATGATATGAATTAACATTGAATGATGTAAATGAATATTAAATAAAAATGAATATTAAATAAAATTGTAATGTTTATAAAACCATCGTTTTTCTGTTTTCTTCAATTTAACTGATACTGGAGTTTGGAGATGGATGAATTGCAAAACAAGTATTGACTTGTGAATTCTAAAAGCAACTGTTAAGGTCAATTAGTGATTAGTCCCTTAGAATAATAGCATTTTGCACATTATGAGCAAGGACTGTATCGATTAATCCAATTATAGGCTGTCCTCATTTGTCATATTCAGCAGGTTTCCTGATATATTTGATCATGTCTTTATAGGTTTCTTCACAAAAAATTTGGAAATAATCCGAATAAGACAAATCATGGAAGTTGCAATGCTTTAAATTATGGACTTCCCAATGTTAATAAGTAATGTCTTAGACACAAGCTCACAAGAACTGTTGGGATAACTTAGTAAAGTATTAGCAGTGAAGTGTATCCTATGTCACTTGGTGCATTATAGGTAATAAAAATATATAGAAACCAGTACTTGAAAGGCAAATTCTTCAGAAAATAATGGAATACATTAGTGCACCCATACCATAATAGGCATATGTATACATTGAAGAAGGAGAGAATTAAGATTGTACCAACACCGCAAAAGATAATGAATACACAATACCGAATTTGATGGTGATTGTGATTTGATTGCGAAACTATCATAGTTAGTAATTTTGGTGCAGATCATTCAACATGTGCCATCCATGAATGAAACGTTTTGTTTAGCTGTGATGGTGCCAATAAAATGTCCTTGTAATTCATGAATCCATGGTAGCCGGCAACAATACCTAATCCACCAACTGAAGTTCCTTATTATGCCAGTCCTTCTCAAGTGCCATCACTAAGATTTCATCTTCATCATCGTATTTTACATCATATAGTTGATAGTCCACCAGATTTTCTTCATCATCGGAGAAAGATGGTTTCGAAGATGGCTCGCTGTACCTTAGAACTGTGCCATTGTACCATTTCTTACGCTCGCCTGTTTTCCAGCCTTCTTTCCAGGAATGACGAATGCGTTTCCCACACACATCTGGCATTGGTTCCTTGCGCTTTGGATTTCGGCAGGAATCCTTAGATCCAACTTTAGAATAGTTACAGAGAAATGCCTTCTTTGCCTGGTTAATGAGTGATTTCCGTTGAGTGCTGCTACTGGGTACTGGTTCTTCTGTTTGGATTGGTTTCAATGATTGTATGTGTGCTGTAATTATGAAGTTGAGATTTTGAACTAAAACATCATTGGAGAATTTCTTTCCATGTTGGCTGAAAAAATATTTTGATCTGTGGACAGGTGGTTTGATTATGTTCTTGTAATAGTTGAGTTGAGATTTTATGGCTTCAGTGGATTGTTGTGGTGTGGTGCAACTTTGCAAGAGAATATCAACATCTTCATGAGATTTACACTGTCCTCCCTGTTCAGAAACGCTGTCCACGGTCTTCTGATTCGTTGCCGCAGCCTTTACTTCCTTCTCCTTCTTCTTCTCATCCTTGCTTCGCATCAGTTTGATCCTTTCCGTCTTTAGTGCCTGTGTCCTTTTTTTCCAAACTTGCGTAAACTCCCCTGATTTATGACGGGCAAGTGCAAATAATCTTTCGCGTTCATCTGGATCTTGTTTAGACAACCAGTCACCTGTCTTGTTGTACATCCATAGAATGGTGGTCTCCATGTGTTCTATGGATGCATTTGGCGTGAAGTTCCGTAGATATTTCAGGGCCGCAAACTGACTCTCACCAATTGAGTTACTTTTCGGGACTGTGGAGGATTCCTGCCTGAGAACAGGACTGGTAGTGTCCCGATCTCCACTCGGCAACTGGTGACCTACCTGATTCAGATAAATATATTACTTTTAAAATTAATATCGAATGCACCCACTCCCTATCCTGGCCCAGACCTCCATACATTTGAAGTGGAACTTTCAAGTTAAAATCATATACTTATAGGACTAATTGTGCATACTCATAGGAACATTGTGCATAAAATGTAATACTCTTTCAGTACTGGCTGGGATAAACTCAACGTGTGCTGGAGAAAACTGATGGCAAAATGACCTCATTGATATCTTGCAGCAGTTCTGACACCGGAATGTCATCATGACAAGAATGTGCTGGGATATCGGTATATGGGCAATGCCAAGAGCAAGGTCGTTGAAACAATCCGCCATATTGACAGAAGTTCTCTTCCCCTAGCAAAACAAGTACTGAGAAACCTCAATTCGCAAGAAGTTCTAGCAAATCTCCAGAGTAAATTCGTCATAGTCCCAGCAGACAAAGCTCCGAATAATATAATATTCATATGTAAATATTACTATTACCAGGTGCTGGTTAAAGAATTGAGTGTAGACATATCTTCATCAAATACGTCTACTTACTCCCAAACTGCATTTACTCTGGAAGATTTATTTAACAATCACAAAAAGTTTCTCAGGGAAAGAGGTATTTGTCTTCCAACCAATCATAACGACATACCAAAAATATACTGGACTCCCAAAATGCATAAATCACCATACAAAGCTAGATTCATAGCTGGTTCTAGAAGCTGCACCACCAAGCTTCTTTCAACCCTATTGACGAGGGCCCTTCAGGAGGTAAAAGCATTTTGGGAAAGGTATTGCGCCACTATTTTCAAGAACTCTGGCGTTGAATGTATGTGGATATTGAAAAACTCAAAATGTCTTACGGAAGAACTTGATGCTAAAGGTCACATACCGTACAGACATGTATCCACATGGGATTTCTCGACTCTCTATACTACAATCCCTCATCAGGACCTTATTGACCGTCTAAGTTCATTAATAGTATCTGTGTTCAAGAAAAGTGATCGTAGATATATTAATGTCGGAAGCCATAAAGCATTCTTTAGCTCGACTACATACAAGAGATATCATTCATGGGATGTTTCTTTGTTTATAGAGTTGCTTGAATTTCTCATTAAAAATATCTATGTGAAATTTGGCAACACAATATATCAGCAGCATATAGGTATTCCAATGGGTACTAATTGTGCACCCCTGTTGGCTGACCTGTATCTGTTCTCTTATGAATATGACTATATGCAGGCGCTTTCAAAAACCGATCCATTCAAATTACAACACATATAAGGGAAGTGGGAAGAGGTGCCGACATACTGACTGCGTCACATGACTTCACAGAATAGTCCTCTGGTTAACCTATTCTAAAGCACATACCAAGAATCTAACAATTCGTGATATGTGTTGTATCTCAGGTACGCTTTTATTGTACCTGTTCATGTGGCAACTTGGATGATATGACCACACGGCCCCTAGCACCGGCATAAGCGGTATTAGATACAAATCTAGAGAGCTATGATGGAAATGCTCTGACAACTCGTATACTGGTTCCTTCTCATTCACCAAACGCTATATAGACGATCTTCTCGCTGTGGATAATCGCTATATAAATGACGCAGTGAAGGATATATATCCACCTTCACTGGATTTGAAGGAAACTACAGATAGCCCTACAGGCACATCTTATTTAGATCTCTATCTCTATAAAAATGAAGCGGGCATTCTCTCTCGTCGACTTTATGACAAAAGAGATGATTACAATTTCGACATCGTAAACTATCCCTTTCTGGATAGTAATATTCCAGTGGGACCTGCATATGGCGTATACATATCTCGCTTAGTAGCATTTGCTAGATCCTGTGTTAAATGTGATGATTTTAATCAACGTCACAAAACACTGTTGCAGAAACTTATAAAACAGGGCTATTCTACCAAGCGCCTCCACTCAAAGTTTCTCAAATTTGGCGATACATATCGCATGCTGATAGCAAAATACGAACGTAGCGTGCAAGATCTATGGGCTACGTTTCGTAACATGTGTCTAATTCCGCTTAACCCGGGGCTAGGGGCCGTATGAGCCCATGTACTTCAAGATCCTCATGGTACTCATATGAACAGTCACAATCAAAGCGTGACTGAGGTACATCATTTTTAGATGACGACTCTATAACGAATATCATGGATTAAGAATACTGATCAGCGATACGGATTTGATATTTTGGAACATCATGATGTCTTGCCGGCATCATTGAAAACTGTTGACCGCTTCTCTCTTGCAGGAAACAAGCCTATGTTTATGTATACTTTTGTCTTTTTGAATTTGGTGCTAATACTGTTATATGGAAATGGAATAGGTCTTTGGATTATGGACGCGGATATTCTCTAATGGACGACGGCTGGATTATGAATGACGGACTAGACGCTTGTAATTCCACCCATGGACAGTGAGTGCTGGGTTTGTGCTCCAGTTTAGTCACGCAGAAATTCCTGAGATTGTGCTGGTTACCCTGGGCTCACACATAGAACACATGGACTGCGCCTTGCACCATCAAACAATCAGCTGGTTGGATTGTGCTGTGCTTCAACCATAGATGACTGCTGGGATTGTGCTAGGAGTCTGCTGGGATTGTGCTGAGCATAATCAACCAATCATCTGGTTGAGTTGTGTCCTAACGCTCCTATTGGTCGTCAAATGTAAACAGTTTTGACCGGCCCTTTTCAGAAATAAACGCCTCCCACACGGCCGTTTGCGGCCTGTTACATGTGCGGTGATTTTACACACTGAAAACGGAACTTTCCATGGTCAGCGTTCACCCTCTAACGCTTATTATAGGGTAGTTCAGTGAAATTTTGAAGTCACTTCTACACATGAAATTCATAGTCCAATTCCTTCTGTGGGGCTCCAATAATGGAATAAAAGTGTTAACATTCCACCCAGAAGTAGTAGAACAGGAACACAGCCAAACACAGACCTAAAAAAGTGAGCAGAAAATTGACAGTCCAAGATGGAGGACGAATTGGGGGTCAGCTTCAGTGCTGAAATAAACACACAAAATCAATGAAATACTACACATAAATACTCTTAGAGCAAAGGTATACCTTCCAACTTGCAATTCTACAGCAAAACATTACATAAAACATTCGAATAAAGTTGAAAAGAATCAGGTGAAGTTGGTCCAAAACTCACCCACAATAGCTAATGGTGGGAACTCTTCTGTGCTCCTTCAAACCAAGGCAGATAACTCTCTCATCATGTGCTGCAACATATTTACATCTTCTGAATATTTACAAGGATCAAAAGGTCAAAGAGGGTCCTCAGGGGGAAACCACCAGTCTTCACTATGTACAATACCAACCACCAGTCTGTCTTCACTATGTACAATACCTGTGGAATCAATGTCCAGTTATGAATAACAAATACTGTTGTTTTATCACACGTGAATAAATATTTAGAATGATATGAATTAACATTGAATGATGTAAATGAATATTAAATAAAAATGAATATTAAATAAAATTGTAATGTTTATAAAACCATCGTTTTTCTGTTTTCTTCAATTTAACTGATACTGGAGTTTGGAGATGGATGAATTGCAAAACAAGTATTGACTTGTGAATTCTAAAAGCAACTGTTAAGGTCAATTAGTGATTAGTCCCTTAGAATAATAGCATTTTGCACATTATGAGCAAGGACTGTATCGATTAATCCAATTATAGGCTGTCCTCATTTGTCATATTCAGCAGGTTTCCTGATATATTTGATCATGTCTTTATAGGTTTCTTCACAAAAAATTTGGAAATAATCCGAATAAGACAAATCATGGAAGTTGCAATGCTTTAAATTATGGACTTCCCAATGTTAATAAGTAATGTCTTAGACACAAGCTCACAAGAACTGTTGGGATAACTTAGTAAAGTATTAGCAGTGAAGTGTATCCTATGTCACTTGGTGCATTATAGGTAATAAAAATATATAGAAACCAGTACTTGAAAGGCAAATTCTTCAGAAAATAATGGAATACATTAGTGCACCCATACCATAATAGGCATATGTATACATTGAAGAAGGAGAGAATTAAGATTGTACCAACACCGCAAAATATAATGAATACACAATACCGAATTTGATGGTGATTGTGATTTGATTGCGAAACTATCATAGTTAGTAATTTTGGTGCAGATCATTCAACATGTGCCATCCATGAATGAAACGTTTTGTTTAGCTGTGATGGTGCCAATAAAATGTCCTTGTAATTCATGAATCCATGGTAGCCGGCAACAATACCTAATCCACCAACTGAAGTTCCTTATTATGCCAGTCCTTCTCAAGTGCCATCACTAAGATTTCATCTTCACCATCGTATTTTACATCATATAGTTGATAGTCCACCAGATTTTCTTCATCATCGGAGAAAGATGGTTTTGAAGATGGCTCGCTGTACCTTAGAACTGTGCCATTGTACCATTTCTTACGCTCGCCTGTTTTCCAGCCTTCTTTCCAGGAATGACGAATGCGTTTCCCACACACATCTGGCATTGGTTCCTTGCGCTTTGGATTTCGGCAGGAATCCTTAGATCCAACTTTAGAATAGTTACAGAGAAATGCCTTCTTTGCCTGGTTAATGAGTGATTTCCGTTGAGTGCTGCTACTGGGTACTGGTTCTTCTGTTTGGATTGGTTTCAATGATTGTATGTGTGCTGTAATTATGAAGTTGAGATTTTGAACTAAAACATCATTGGAGAATTTCTTTCCATGTTGGCTGAAAAAATATTTTGATCTGTGGACAGGTGGTTTGATTATGTTCTTGTAATAGTTGAGTTGAGATTTTATGGCTTCAGTGGATTGTTGTGGTGTGGTGCAACTTTGCAAGAGAATATCAACATCTTCATGAGATTTACACTGTCCTCCCTGTTCAGAAACGCTGTCCACGGTCTTCTGATTCGTTGCCGCAGCCTTTACTTCCTTCTCCTTCTTCTTCTCATCCTTGCTTCGCATCAGTTTGATCCTTTCCGTCTTTAGTGCCTGTGTCCTTTTTTTCCAAACTTGCGTAAACTCCCCTGATTTATGACGGGCAAGTGCAAATAATCTTTCGCGTTCATCTGGATCTTGTTTAGACAACCAGTCACCTGTCTTGTTGTACATCCATAGAATGGTGGTCTCCATGTGTTCTATGGATGCATTTGGCTTGAAGTTCCGTAGATATTTCAGGGCCGCAAACTGACTCTCACCAATTGAGTTACTTTTCGGGACTGTGGAGGATTCCTGCCTGAGAACAGGACTGGTAGTGTCCCGATCTCCACTCGGCAACTGGTGACCTACCTGATTCAGATAAATATATTACTTTTAAAATTAATATCGAATGCACCCACTCCCTATCCTGGCCCAGACCTCCATACATTTGAAGTGGAACTTTCAAGTTAAAATCATATACTTGTAGGACTAATTGTGCATACTCATAGGAACATTGTGCATAAAATGTAATACTCTTTCAGTACTGGCTGGGATAAACTCAACGTGTGCTGGAGAAAACTGATGGCAAAATGACCTCATTGATATCTTGCAGCAGTTCTGACACCGGAATGTCATCATGACGAGAATGTGCTGGGATATCGGTATATGGGCAATGCTAAGATTGTGCTAGACTTCCACCCATGGACAGTGAGTGCTGGGTTTGTGCTCCAGTTTAGTCACGCAGAAATTCCTGAGATTGTGCTGGTTACCCTGGGCTCACACATAGAACACCTGGACTGCGCCTTGCACCATCAAACAATCAGCTGGTTGGATTGTGCTGTGCTTCAACCATAGATGACTGCTGGGATTGTGCTAGGAGTCTGCTGGGATTGTGCGGAGCATAATCAACCAATCATCTGGTTGAGTTGTGTTGGACGCCACTTACCAAAGGTGAGTGCTGGTATTGTGTTTGGAGACTGCTGGGATTGTTCTGGGCATCAGCCATAGACTTCTAGGATGGGTCAAGAGACGGCTGGGACTGTGCTGGGCACCACTTACCAAAGGTGAGTGCTGGTATTGTGTTTGGAGACTGCTGGGATTGTGCTGGGCATCAGCCATATACGACTTCTAGGATGTGCCACGAGACGGCTGGGACTGTGCTGGACACCACTTACCAAAGGTGAGTGCTGGTATTGTGTTTGGAGACTGCTAGGATCGTGCTGGGCATCAGCCATATACGACTTCTAGAATGGGCGAAGAGACGGCTGGCATTGTCCTGTTAGCATAATCAACCAATCATCTGGTTGGACTGTGCTGGACACCACTTACCAAAGGTGAGTGCTGGTATTGTGCTTGGAGACTGCTGGGATTGTGCTGGGTATCAGCCATAGATGACTTCTGGGATTGTGCCAAGAGACGGCTGGGACTGTGTTGGATACCACTTACCAAAGGTGAGTGCTGGTATTGTGCTTGGAGACTGCTGGGATTGTGCTGGGCATCAGCCATAGATGGCTGCTGAGATTGTACTAGAAGACTGCTGGCATAATCAACCAGTTCACTCCTGGGTTTCTACTGGGAAACTGCTGGGATTGTGCTGGGCAACATCAACCAAAAGACCACTATTATTTGTGTTGGGCATCATCAATGAAAGAGATTGCAGGACTGTGCTGGACACCATCAAACATATAAGGCTGCTGGAATTGTGATGGCAAATTGCAACAGTTTTCCAACACAATCCCACCAACCACACCAGATCTGAAGCCACCCAGCAAATTCTCAGCAATTACTGGCATTTCGTTTCCATCGAGGGGGTTATGAAAGTCCCTCACAAGGGATAAACTTACCTGTCTTGTAAATGTTACCAGACTGGATGTACATATCATGCCAAGGGCTTCCATC
This sequence comes from Hanleya hanleyi, assembly GCA_036873755.1. Lineage (NCBI taxonomy): Eukaryota > Metazoa > Mollusca > Polyplacophora > Lepidopleurida > Hanleyidae > Hanleya > Hanleya hanleyi. The sequence goes on from JAVTVY010021904.1 coordinate 27,714, forward strand.
ATGATGTCAATGTTTGGATCATCTAAAGCAGGTGTGCACGCCTCGAACATTCCCTTGCTTAAGGGAGACATCTCCTCAGTCACCATGAAGTCCGGAGCCAAGATCTTTGTTGGATCGACACATAATGTCTCCAGTGCTGTTTGCATCTTCTCCAGGATGGGACTCATGTCTAGAATGTGTGGAGTGCTTTCTTCCAGAAGTACCACTCGATGAAAAGGTGCAGTGATGTAGGCATGGAATAAAGCAACTGCTCTGCAAAGTGCTACCAAAACGTCATCTCCCAGGTCTGCTCTCATCGATTTGACCAACATGTTATCATGATGTGTAAGAGTTAAGAGTTCATTGATGTCTTCTAAATGGTAGACAAGTGCGACTGCATTGTGATTGAAAATGTTAAATCTGTTATGCTTGAAAGGTGAGAATTTGCTCATTTTGCCTTTGGATTTCAGCAAGGCCCTAAAATCCTCGGGAATGCCAGCTGAAGCATGTCCTTTGGATGACAGCAAGGCACATGCGCTCTTGACAGTTTCATGGGTAGCAGATTCACCTTGAAATGAACCAACCTTTTCTTTCTCACGTCCCAATGGCAGTTTCCCTTCGTTGGTCACAATTCCCTCGTATTCCTTGAGTGATGTTTCTTCCGCCTCAGCAATGCCCAAAAGCACATGAAGAAGACAGAACCAGTGATTGACGTGGGAAACCTTTTCCTGTTGATCATTGGTAAGATCAGACCAACCCTCGTACACTTTCTCTAGCAAAGATTTCCTCAGTTGTTCCAGCTCTTCTTTAAACTTTTTATTCACGATGTGCTGGTCCGTCATCAAATTCCTGACAGACAGGATGAGCTGTTGGGAGATTTTCTCCTTCTCTGCCTCTGTATTGCCTAGGATATCCCCATATTCTCTCATGATGACCTGGAACGTGTCAATATGTGTATCCGTATCTCCACCTAGTGTTTCCACCATTGACATGGACAACGTCCCAGATGGGATTGAGGCTTGGAACCCAAGGTAGTGGTGTTGCTGGTCAGTTGTGCCATCAAAGTGAAGGGTTGTGTTGTCCTTGTCCAACAACATATTTCCCACATGCACTTTTGCCAGGATGTTTGCCTCCATGATAAATCGCTGAATCGTTGTGTCGCTTGGTAATTTCTGAAGCGACTATCCGGATGCAGGATGCAATATTCCTCACTCCAAGGCCCAAACTATGCAGTCTCATACATGTACCTCTGATGACATCTGAGAATTTACCTCCGTGTAGTGTTTCTATTGTGTACTTGTGCCTCAGTAGATCTTCAACTTGAGAAATCATGTCTTCTATCTCTCGAGTGCTGTTTTTAACTCTTGTGTGTGCGTTAGTGACATCTACTTCTCCTTTTGCCAATTCTAAGCGACAGTCCTGTGCCTTGTTCTGAAAGTAGCTAACTCTTTTCTGAACACTGTGTTTCTGTGAGCGCAATTCTGCTATCATTGTCTTCATTTTTTCTGTGTTGTCTTCAAGCATCGATTGTTCAAGGTGTAATTGTGAGATAGTTTGTTGTTGTTCCTCTATCTTCTCCAGTTTCCTCTTTTCCCTCCTCTGCAAATTGTCAATGTTCCAGTGTTTCACTGCTCCTTGGGCAGCAACCAATTCATTTTGGCACTGCTCAAATCGGGTTTCAACAGAAGTCAACCTTTTAAGTAAATCGGCATTTTCCTCTTTCTCCAAATGTAAATCATGTAAAATTTCATCAAGAGCACTATCCAACTCTCCCAGTTCCTCCAACGCAAGTTGCTTGATCTCCTTGGCAGACTTATTCTGTTCTTTTAACTTGGAGCACTCTTCCTTCAATTTGGAATTTTGCTTCACCAGCTGGTCCACTTGTTTTTGGAGGCGACTGTTTTCCAATTCTGCTGGTGTGGGCTGCAAGCAGTTTGTTGGAAATGTGAAATTTGTCTGCATGAATGTGGTCAATTGTTCCTGATTCTCTGTACATGTTTTTGTGAGCTTAGATTTCTCATCATTCAGCCTAGTGATGTGGTACTGTACCTTTTTGGGACATGGTACAGTGCTGCACATATTCAGGTGGAATAGCCAGTCACACATTGTTTTCCATTGAAACCTCTTCTGCAGCATATATTGTCGGAGTTCCAAGATGATCCCATTGGACACAGGGCATTGTGTGTCATCCCCACGACTGACAGGGGACATAATGCTGGAAGCTGTAATTCCAACCGCAGAACACATTGGCCCAATATTGTTGTTTTCTTCTTCCAGCCAGGGTACCGTGTTTTCAGGATGAGCTAGGTTCTTCTTCCGTCTCAGTTGCTCCTTAATATTACCCACATGTGGAATGGACGATGGGGATATATTTGGTTTTAGTAAGACTAGAGTGCTGGGAATTGTGTATTTCAACACTTTACCTGCTGATTCACAAAATGCAATGATTTTTCGCAACAGGCCATATGTCACACCCAATGATGGATTCCAGAAGTCTGACAAAGGAAAGAAGAAACCCTCCTATACTAATATGGGGGAAAAGTTTGCAGAATGGAAATTCAATCGAAGTAAATGTTATAGTACCTCGGGTGATTTGCTATGTGAATCCTAGAGCAGCCTGAAACACAAACGCAACAATTAAACTAACACTCACCTGGAACCACACCATCATTCACCAGCTGCTCCAAGTGGGCCGTGCTCCATTCAGTACTTAATGAGGAATCTGGATTTTCCATTATTACTGTCGACAAAAGAACAATGAAAACAATTTGAGAATATTGCTGATTTCCTGTACAATGGATATATTTTATATGTTAGTTTCATGAGATAAACAGAGATGCATTTCTGTCAGTTGTATATAGACAATGAATATTATTATATAGCTCACAAAGAACACAAGCGTTCTGAGAACCCCAGCATCTCGCCTTGCGGGGTCATCCGCCGAAGGTGCAGCAGTGTTGAAAGCATACATGTAGAGCAAACAATAAGGTCTGGAATAGGTGATGTGGTACAGACAATAATGTATGGAATAGATTATCTGGTACAGACAATAACATCAGTCCCATGTGGGATTACTGGCATGTAAGTTACTCCCTTGTAGGATGGATAGGTCAGTCCCATGTGAGATTACTGCTGGATAGGCCAGTCCTGTGTAGCATTACTGCTGGATGGACTAGTCCCATGTGTTATTACTTATGGATAGACCAGTCTCCTGTAGGATTACTGCTGGATAGTCCAGTCCCAACTAGGATTACTGCTGGATAGATGAGTCTCGTATGGGATTAATGCTGGATAGACCAGTCTGGTCTGGGATTACTGGTGGATAGTTGAGTTCTGTATGAGATTACTGCTGGATAGGCCAGTCCCATGTTGGATTACTGCTGGATAGGCCAGTCCGGCCTGGGATTACTGCTGGATAGGTCAGTCCCGTGTGGCATTACTACTGGATGGGCCAGTGCCATTTGGGATTACTGCTGGATAGGTCAGCTCTGTGTGAGATTACTACTAGATAGGCCAGTCCCAAATGGGATTACTGCTGGATAGACCAGTCTGGTCTGGGATTACTGCTGGATAGTTGAGTTCCGTTTGGGATTACTGCTGAATAGGTCAGTCCCGTACATGACATTACTGCTGGATAGGCCAGTGCCATTTGGGAATACTGCTGGATACGTCAGTCCCGTGTGGGATCACTGCGGGAGAGCTGTGACCTAGGAAAGCATGAAACATGTCCACCAAGTTTTATAATCATCCCACGAAAGGTTCAACAAACTTTCCATGTACAGATCTACATGTAAATTTTTGCCCAACAAAAACCTTAACAATGGAAACGTACAAAGTCTAAACTGCAATAATTAGGAGAAAAATTCATATTTAATGTCCTATTTCTTAAATAGCACATGCACAGCCTCGAATCACATTGAATTTGGATAGCAAGTGCCAAACTCATCCAATGAAAGATGACAGCTTCAGAAAAATTTCCATGTACAGGTGTGCATGTATATACATGTACATTATTATTGGCAGATTACTTAGGCGAAACCCTCAAAATTTGAACAAAAATTAATATTTCATCCCCTAAATAGCACAGGTACATCCTCTAATCATAAGAAACGTGTACCAAGTTTCATAATCATCCAATGACAGCTGACAACTGCAAGAAACTTTCCAAGTACAGATGTACATGTGCACTTCAGCTAAACGCAAAACTCATTCATAGAGATTTTAACATTCGAGCACCCCAGGGGTATTACCCCCAGGTGGCATACCCACCCCCAATATTTTTTTTATTTTTTTGATATTTTTTTTAATTTTTGTAGATTTTTTTCTCAACTTGCTAAACCAAAAACCTTATCATTTCCAGGCAGGGGACACCGAAGACGACATCCTCTTTCCCCCCTCACAATACCTCCCCTTTACTTCGTAAGGCGAGATAAAAATGATGTGGCTCAATGTTGAAAATGACTAATTTGGTGTTAATTGATACCATGTATATATCAGTGTTGATCACATCACCAATCACCATTTTGAAACCATTTTCCTGGCTGTTTAGCAATACCGAAATATAAATACCTCAATGCTGGATCAAGCAGTCATCACAGTATGTATGGAGATACACTAAACTTGTACCAGTTGTGGAACATCGAAATGGCTACAATAGAAAAGTAATGCAAATAATGTAAACCACTAAGTAACAAGTAACCACAATCAGTGACAGAATATCATGAATTAATCACCGTTATGTTGCTCTCTTCAAATGCAACTTTGGCAGCTAGATTACTATATAGCACAATATGCAGTCGGATTGTTAATGAAAAGGAATCATGATCTTACCAAGAATTGTACACTAATGCAGGATAAGCAAACCAGGCTTCAACAAATCAAAATTGTGATCAGGATGATCTGCAAATAAAATGAAAGAGACTCAATATTATATTGTATTAAACATAACATAAGCAGAATACATAAAATTCCTCAACGCAGAGTTGTCTGTCATGTATGATATTGTATAATTTAAGTCGCTGCCAGTCATGTTCCGAGATCCTTTTCATTGTAATATTGGAATGTAAAAAAAAAAAAAATATTGTTTTCCATTATTCCACTTATCACTTTTCAGTTACCAATCTTACTATTACATCTTTCAGGATACAATATAAATGTGGAAATTTTGGGCAAATGTTATTCAATGGTAGCCTGTACTTATTAATTATACTTCAGGTTTAGGCACATTGGTATGACAGTTAAAAAATATGCATCACACTGTCTAACTTTACATACTGGATAAAACAAAAAGGAAAGGAGATAATAACAAATAAGTTAGGAAGAATAAGTGAAAAAAATATTAATTTATCCGTTCAACATTCAATTCAGTGGAATAGCTGATACATTCATTAAGAATTAAACAGGGGAGATAATTGTTACATTGTGCAAAATGAAAACACAATGTGATGGGAGACAACTCTGTAAGCTGAATTTCCTCTCATATGAACAATTTGGAGAAAAATGTCAAGAGTCAGTTGGGCTGCTATTTATACATCAGTACATATTAACTTAAGGTACATACTGAGTTTATTATAATTACCTCTTAATGGATTGAACAATGCCAGAACATTGTAACCATGGGGAAATTGGTCACCAAAATGAAAGAAAAGATCATCTCCTGCAAGAAATTGAATAAAATAAATGTCAGGCTATCATTCACAAATATTTTCTCTGTCATTAAACACTGTATGTTTGAACAGATTGTGTATCAGTGTGCCACTATAATCATGGATAAATAGATTTATAACATAGGTACCAATATTACTGAAAAATAAAAATATGGAAAACATTACATCGATATATATTTTTTTCTTTTTTCATGGTACACCAACATAATTAACTGATAACTCATATTTCAATATAAATTTTCCTTTTTCAAATTCCTTATTTAAGGACAGACCAGTGTGGAACACATGCAAACAGGTATATTTGAAAAATGCAATGTCTCTCAACTTTATCTGTCTATTTCTTAGTGTCTTCTGGTGGAATTTATGGCTGATTTTTAAGAATGGTTGGATAAACAAGTATTCAGAAAACCCCAACCATCGATTTGAGGAGTGATTCGCTGAAGCTGTAGCAGTATTAAAAGCATACAATGTCATGTAGACCAAACTTCATGTACAGGTCAGCTGGTGTACATGTACATTTTTCACTAACAAAACCCTTTTCATTGGCAAGTACAAAATTCAAAGCAAGATAATTTGGACAACAATTTATATTTCTTCATATCTGCATATCCTCAAATCATATGAAAGTGTCGTAATCATCCGGTGAAATCTGACAGATTCATTTCACTTTTCAGTACATTTTTGTCTAACAACATCCTATATAAAGTCCAAAAGCTCAATAATTTGGGAAAAATGAATATTTCATCTCCTAAAGTGCACAGGCACATACTCTGATCATAAACAAAAACATGTCAACCAAGTTTCATAGTCATCCAGTGACAGCTGACAGCTGCAAACTTTCTATGTTCCCCCTACTGCAATACCCACTCTCAAAAACCCTTATCATTATATTTAACATAGGAGTACCCCTAGATTTCCCTGGAGTAGTGCCATAACTGACCCCGCTAGTGGAATAGCCACCTTCCATATTTTTATTTTTTGTGTAAACAAATTTATGAATTTTGTTGATTTTTTTTTTATTTGTTGAACAGAAAACGTTATCATTCCCAAGGAGGTGACAGCAACACAGATGCCGATATTCTCTCGCCCCCACCTCTAATTTATTTTTGTCAGCTTTGTTTGTATTGAAATGTTTAAGTAACCTCTTATATCCTCACATATAATAAATAAAATATAGGACATTACCCAGCTACAAGGTATATTTGAAATATTCAATTCAGAAAAACGTAACTCTGAAACTTTTCATATTATGCAAATTACCCGTTATATGAAAAAAATACGAAGCTGCGCATCTGAAAACCCCTCGACTCTGGGCGCCAGCCATTGATAACGTGTTCAATTTGAACAATACTTCTTTGAACACGTCAGGAACACCAAACGGTCAAGGGACAAATATTCTACCGAATCGGGTTCAGATTCAATAGGGTTCTGGGTCATGAGCATATGGATGTGCAGGGCAAGTTTGGTGTGCCTTGGGTAAGTCGTTCTAAAGGTATCTTGGTAATCAGAAAGCTATGCCTGACAGACGGACGTACATGGCGACGACAATACCCGAAAAAATTTGAAAGATCATCTTTGCTAACTAACTTCATAAAATCCTGATATATCCTTATTGCAAGGTATTTGAAGTGATCGGTTTTTAAGATTTGGATTTGGTGCACCAATATTACATAGCAAAGTTGAAAAAAAGTTTTAAATAATTTTTCATGCAAACTGTTAACAAGAAGCCATATATACCATTACCACTACGAAAGTCATAATTTGAGGTATATTGATTTTTTCTAAACAGACCCATTTACATGTTGTCAACACTGGCTTGGCCTCAATGTTTAATTCCAGAAAGAACGAATAAAAACGAATAAAAACTCAAATATGTTCAACTTCAAGCAGATTGAAGGAACACATCAGGGGAGATAATACACAATTATCTCCCCTTAACTGTTACGAGCATTTCGTTTCTCGGGTACACACGTGTAGACCCTCGTTGTACTAAATATTCAGAAAAGCTGCCCAATTTCATCAAAACGGCATTTACACACAGAGCTACTACATTTATACACAGAGCTACTACATGGAGGAGTATCGTATTCATTTGCAAGGAAATATTTCAAACATAAGGAACGGTAAACCAACTTACCAAGCACTGACCACGAACAGAAAGATTTTCCCGACACATTCACGGCAGTTTGTACGTCACTAAGCAACAGGCGGTAAAACCGATGTCATACCATTCTCATAACTGACGGCCGTTTGCGGAAGCGGATCGCCACACACTGGCTTCATGCACTACGAATTCTACATATTTGTTGCGATTTTTCAATTATAATTTTCCCGTTCGTGCAAATGGAATGTTATAAATATACCCAATTTAATTATTTGGACTTAAAGTGGTACGAATTGGTGGACAATTTCACGCATGCGCCGTGAACGCAATTTCCTTAGATTCAAAATGGCCGCATCATCGAGGAGGACGTATTTGTGTCAATCCACAGCAATCCTGGCATTACAGGTGAGCATCCCCCTTGCAAATGCACTCATCAATACATGTTTTCGCACGACACAGAAACGTTTATTTTATTTTGCTCAAATTTTGCTCACAGCATTTCACAGGTTGAAGGATGGGGGACCCTTGTTCTGACGACACATTGTTTACTTCCGGTAGACCAGCCTACTTCAAGTTATTAACTTGTCAGGCTAAGCTAACCCCAACAGCTGAGGAGCATCAGATCAAGACTGAAAAGGACATTGTGATAATTGAGTATGTAAATGAAGTATTGTAACTAGTCCGTATAATGACAGTAGCCATACGACTATAATAAATATAAAGAGATTATGACAGAAGTCATCGTGAAGGGCTTAAAGGTAGGCCGCATGCTGAGTTTTGGAAAACTATTGATGCTGTCGAGTGTAAAGAAGATACAATTGATAGAGATTACAAAATGTTTTTCACTCCTTGTGATATAGGAATTAGAGGCATACATCTACCTTCTGCGATCACGATTTTGTGTCTAAGGCTACTGAAGCTGTTGTACGGAAACGCAAATGTGCTGAGAAAATGTATTCTGTTACCATTGTCAGTGGCCGTTCAATCCTCGAGTAAAAAGCGGCTGATTTCAGATTGACTTTTGACAATAGGCATGTACTTAAGCAATATGCGAAATATGCAGATTTGCGCACGGAGTTAACGTACGTTAAGCACGAGGATAGATTAATGACGTTTGATAATACACTCTGCTTACCATGATATAGATATGCATGAATGGGGCTTTGTGTGAAAAGACTGTAGCGTCAAACATTAATACGAACCCCTCGTCTTACCACAACATCTTAAAAAAATGACGATACGAAGTGAACTGTGTGATAATTTGATGATGTATTTTTTTATAGAATCGTCATAACTGCAAGCAATGAACACGAGTAAGTGGGTTAAGTAGAATATAATCCCATTAGGTGTTGTGGCCAAGTCGAAAAATTATCACGATATCCGAGTTACCAGGGAATTACTGATGACCATACCTGCGGCAAAATTGCGAAATAAGAGAATGTCAAGACAGATTGTTACAAGGGTACAGGAATGAGTGTGAAGGAAGTGCTGTCTATCATCGGTCATTTAATCTCTATGGAATTAGTGTATACGCTACCTGTCAGCAAGTCCCGATGTATTGACGTATGCACATTTCAATATGTTAGCTATGAAAATGAACTTGTCTGCATAGTTAATTGCTCTTGCTAGAGATTCTTGACGTAAGTTGTTGTTGAGAACACGTTGCAAGAACAGCTCAAGATGGTAGTCGATGCTTTACCAGAATTCCATAGGCGGGCGCGAGCAGCGTCGAAAAATAACAAGCATTTGAATGGTCCTTTATCATGGAAGAGAGGGGCGGTAGACAACTGTATATCGCTACCTATCAGGTCATTAGTACATACAGCGGAAATTCCTTAGTATTGAGGTTGAAGCTAATGAGGTCACGTGACGATGACGTCACGAAGGACGTCACTTCCGCTGACATCACTTCCGGATCAAAGGTCACTTCCGGTCACGTGACGGCCCAGCAAGTCTTATCTAACCCTAAATACGACCCCAGTTAGTCCAATGATAAACCTGATGGGAAACCCACTCATTGGCATTTGCGGTATCGGCTGTGGCACCTTGTTTTCTCTGTCTCGCGATGTAAAAGTCGATAGGAGGGGTTTCGAGGCCATGAGTTGACTTTCTCCGAAAAGTGCTGACTACGCATGCGTCGTGCATAGGCAGATTTGGTGTGGACATGTTAGGTCCATTCAGGCGCAGTGAGGGAGTGAAAATGATTTAACGTCGCTTACGGTCCTATTCCTTTTCACATCTGGGAACCACACGGGCGGAGTGCTATTCCTTTTCACACCCGGGAACCCCACAGGTGCCTCAGTCGCCTCTTACGACAAGCTGTGTGAGGAGCTGAGGCCTATTCTGACCATGATATGCGATGTCGACAACGACATCCCAGGTCAATCCCCGGAAGCCCACGGGGCTAGTGATGACCTGGCACCGTACGCTTCAGTGATTTCAATGTTAGTCTCAATGGGGAACCCACTGATAGATATTTGCGGTATAGGTGTGTCACCTTGTGTTCTCTGTCTCGAGATGTAGAACACGGTCTCATGTCTATGGGTTGACTTTCGATGAAAAGCTATCATGCGGATGCGTAGCGCATAAGCAGGCCTGTGGGGGACATTTTGGGGTCGATTTGGACCAATATTTGTCCGATTGAGTCGTGGGAGGTATCAAAGTGAAGCACTCGTGGGGAATTATCCGAATGGACTGGTGTGGGGTGTAGGGCTATGGTGCGCTTGCGCAGAGAGGGAATTGTGGGAATGGACGTTTTGGGGTTGAGGTGGTCCAAAAGTGGGCGTACTGAGTTGTATGGGGTATACATGTGAAGAGTTCCTCCAGACCGATGAAATCATGGGAAAGATCTGGAAACACGGACTTTAACCCTAAAATGACCCTATGAACCAGGTCTAGAGGAGCTAATATCGTAGATCGTGGCCTGTCGAGAGGTGAGAGATAGCGGGAGCATGTTTTCACAGAAAAAAATAAAGCGGAACACGGATTTACACCTGGTGAGTCGTAGAAATGAGAAAGTTGTCTCAATTTCAGGTAATAAAAATCAATGGAAATAATCCAGTTGCCCCTTATTAGTGGAGAAAGTAGAAACCCAGTATATTTTCTCTATGACATTTGTGAAGAGTTTTACAGTAACGCCTTAACTCCCTATCTGAACGCATTAACGCTCAATCATAACGTCTTAGCGTGAATGCGTAACGCCTTAACGCCTCCAACGACTTAATCGGACCGATATTGGGCAACATCGACCTCAAAATCTCCCCACAGACCTGCTTATGCACTACGCATGTGCACGATAGCTTTTCAGCGAAAGACAGCGCATGACCATGAGACCCCTCCCATCGTGTTCAACAGCTCGAGACAGAGAAAACAAGGTCCCACGCCCCATACCGCAAATGTCATATGATCATGAGTGGGTGCCTCACTGGGACTAACATTGAAATGACCGAAGGGTACAGTGTCAGGTCCACTGCCCCGGAATTCACCTAACATGTCCACCCCAGATCTGCATATGCACGACGCATGCTCAGTCAGAACTTTTAGACCCCTTCAATCGTTTTCTAAATCGCGAGACAGAGAAAACACACCCGATACCGCAAATGCCAATGAGTGGGTTGCCCATTAGGTTCAACATTGGACTAACTGGGGTCTTATTTAGGGATAGATAACTCTTACTGGGCCGTCACGTGACCTTTGACCGGGAAGTGACCTTTGACCCGGAATTGACCTTTGACCTGGAAGTTATTAACCGGAAGTGACGTCATCTGTGACGTCACCAGGCTCAGCCTCGAAGATAAGGAATTTCCGCTTTACATACTACTCAAGTCGCTGCATTGTTTATATATTTAATTGTCGGAAGTCAAATTATAGAGTCCTCTTCGGGTGTTTTGAATGCATTCTACATTATTCGTCATTTTACATTATTCGTCGGATGGGCCTAGATAGTCCTGCTGAGAATACAATGGTAAAAATGTGCGTATAGCCTCCAGAAGAAACATTTGTAACTCTGCTGCTGTTGATATATTAAATAAAATTCGCTCAGTATTTGGGCATTCAAAGGTTTAAATTGTTCAGAAAGTATATACCATTCTAGTCTGCGGTACTGGCGGAATCTGTATGTTTACACTTCAAGTGTATAATACTTTAAAGCAAATCATCAATAAATTAAACTTCAAATGCATGTTTGTGTACAGGTTGTATATATTTAGAGCATATACGGGATTCAGTTCAATGCGCAGTGACAGCGTGTGTTTCATATAAAACGAGTCAAATGATACACACAGGTTATTTCAGTCAATTAGGTTTTACTAGACACTAGTTTTAAGCCACCTTATAAATTGTAAGTTTTTGTCTTTGCAGTGAATGTGTCTGGATGAAATAACAAAACATATTAAATGATTCACTTTTACTCAAATTCATTATATGTGAATTACTGCATATGTATTTGCAGAGAACAATCTCGCTGTCATAGATCTCCCGGTTTATACCTCCATTTGTATGCATCTCGGTTAGTAGTATAGAGCGCGTAAATTGACAAACTTTTCACCCGGATGTAACTATGACGTCACAACTTCCGATGGTGGCGCCATCTGTACACTTTGTACGCAAGGGAGACAACTCGATCTGCCTGAGTAGAGGCGTGTCCTTTGGTACATGTCTAGACTTGTTGGTGTGTGTTGATGTACTGGGGTTTTTTCCTAGACGGCCATGTTGGAAAAGGGGGCGTGTTTTTAGACGGCCATATTGGAAAATGGCTGTGTTTTTAGACGGCCATGTTTTAAAATGGCTGTGTTTTTAGACGGCCATGTTTTAAAATGGCTGTGTTTTTAGACAGCCATGTTGGAAAATTTATTTCGCTGACGTCCTAGTAATGAACATAATCTATAGGTGTTGTACCATGTTAATAGGATCAGTCTAGCATCTGTACCACCCTAGGGTTGAGCGTTTATTGTCCCGTGTATCTCCGCAAAAAATCAGCAAACAAAATGGCGGCTCCAGGATGGTGTGGGGACGCCCTTTCCACATCACGGCGTCGATCCTAACCATAGCGCCATCTGCACACACTGACGCAAGGGAGACAACTCGTGTGGACCAAGGGTATGGAAATAGACGTTTTGGCATCTAGGGGAGCCACTATTGGTCCAGTGGGGTCATATGAGGTATCAATGTGAAGCATTCGTGAAGGGGCATCTCACTGGACTAGTGGGTTGAAATAGCGTCATTCTGCGCATGCGCGGTGGCCCAAGGGTATGGAAATAGACGTTTTGGAGCTAGGGGAGCCCCTAATGGTCCGATGGGGTCGAGTGAGGTATCAAAGTGAAGCATTCGTGAAGGGGCACCTGACTGGACTAGGGGCTCGTGGGTTGAAATAGCGTCATTCTGCGCATGCGCGGTGGACAAAGGGTATGGAAATAGACGTTTCGGGATCTAGGGGAGCCCCTAATGGTCCGATTGGGTCGAGTGAGGTATCAATGTGAAGCATTCGTGAAAGGGCATCTGACTGGACTAGGGGCTCGTGCGTTGTCACCATTCTGCGCATGCGCGGTAGCACAAGGGTATGGAAATATACGTTTTTGTGGTCTAGGCGAGCCCCTAATGGGCCGATGGAGTCGTATGAGGTATCCATGTGAAGCCTATGTAGGGGAGCATCCACCTGGACTAACATTCACGTGGTTTGGTGGGTCTGCGCAAGTGTGTGTGTGTGACGTCACTTCCGGTTGGGGTGAATGCTCAAACACGATCTCCAACTTTCCCGGCCCCGGCCCGCCCCGGCCCGCCCCAGCGCACGCGCGCGCGGGTTCTCCGGTCGCAGCGCGCGCGCAATGCATGGAGAGGTTAAATCGACAACATAGAACTTATAGTCATAAACTTAATCTATACGTGTTGGACGAGTCTTCACTCACCGTATACACGCACCTCAATGAAATGCCCGCTCCAAACCTAGACCAAAAACACGTACTTGGTCTGTGGGCTGATTTCATTGGCTCTCTATTTTACTATAGTGCTCTTGCATTCTAACCTTGATGGGCTACATTTTGGCCCCATCCTACACCACTGAATCTCCACATTGGGCATTGATGCATTATGAATAAAACACACAAGACAGGTTTTTTTTTTGGTGAGATCTCATTTTTTTATTCAGTGAACAACAACAACGTGAGAACAACCACGTGAAAACTGAAGCCCAAAACAAGGGGCTTGTACATTGAAAGAACTGAAGCCCAGAACAGGGGGCTTGTAAACCTAAGCCCAGAACAGCGGGCGTGTGTACATTGAAAGAATTCAAGCCCAGAACGGGACTTGTACATTGAAATGATGGGCGGCCCAGTCATATACGAGTACATCTCGGTCCTCGGCCTTGGGGTACTCGTCAAACATCTGCACGATGGTAGATAAGGGTCTTCCCCGGCATCGATGGTACAGGTAAAACAAGCAATATTGTCCGCACACGCTACTGGTTAGGCTTTGCAACGTTTGACTGCTCCAACACCACGTCTCTGTGCCTTGATCCATGAAGTCTGTTAAATCGGGATGGAGGGGTGGCAGGCCGTACGGGTCAAAGTATTCGCCCTACTGTTCTGTCAAGTACACGGCCACCCAATGTTCACCGGGCCGATCCATCGGGTCCGTGTTCAGAACGTAAGCAGCAGGATACACACGGTCTAATGGGAACACATCTCGGGCGAACACCCCTTGAAACATCATACGTGTCTCTGGGTCATTCTCCAGCACGGTGGTTATCTGGTCTGTATCCATGTTAGGTGGAGAAGTCACACAGCACGTTGCGCGCCTTGTCCACGTGAATGATGTTGTCAAACTCGGCCTAGCAGATCACATTGACGGTGCTCCGGAGGGCTCGTTGAAAGTGGATTTCCAACCGTAAATTGCCTTGCTTGGCCAGGGCCAGCTGATGGTCGTTCTCTAAGGTGGGGGTCAGATCGAACCAGAACAACGTGTATCCGTTCCCGTAGTCCTCCCGACTGATGAAATTCCCTTCGTCCTGGTTGATTTGACCGGTGGCTGTAAACAGGCTCTGATAGGCTCGAATGAAATTCGCGCGCCCAAAGTTCGGTGTTAAGGCCGTGGCTGGCAATGCCGAAATGTTTAAAGTCAAACGGATTCTCTAGGTAGGCTCCACTGAAACTGGGATTTTCCACACAGGCCAGGATCAATCGCTTGGGTAGTTCCCCCAGGAACAGGTTTTCTTTGTTGGCGCTCATATTTCCAGCAGACACAGAGAACACTTTGGGTTGTACACGTCGGATAGGGTACTGGGCTGGTTTTGTTTCCAAGGCTTTCATGTGTCCCAATTGAACGGCTGGATTCGGTTTCACTTTTCGGACATACAGGACTGCGTCTTCGATGACAATTTTATAGTCAGCTGCATGCCCCTCTACGTTAGTGGCCATCAAGGCGAAGGTCGGAGGCGCCCGTATCAGGCGGATTTTGATGGGGATCTTGTTCAAGAGGTATCGGTCTTGCATGAACATGTCTGCGTGCAGTCGACCGATCATATCCACCGAGACGCCGTTCGCGGTCAAAGCCTTCCGTTTGCTATATCCCGTATTGTCGTTCTCTGCGCCCATGTGCTCGGCTCTGTCCTGGTAGAATAAAGCGGCTGTCAGTTGAGATTTTTTAGCCTCTCGTCCATGCGACAACAGCGTCTCGATGTAGGTTCGATAGGGGTACGTGTTGGTCGAGTCACTGATGAGTTTGTCGCTGAGAAATATACCCACCTGTTGAAACATCGAGTGCAGCCAGAGATTCGTCGGGCCCACTGTTGCTTGGTCGGCGATTCTGGTGCCATCTCCACTGACGATCTTGGCTTTCACATACAAGTAGGTATGGGCTAAATCCACATAGGCTGTATCCGCATTACTGATGGTGAACTCGATGGGCCCTGTTGCGTTGATGCTGGACAGCGGGAGATGCTCCACCCATAATCCTTGTTCGGCACTGGTCTGTGTGGGCGGCACGGTCCACAAATCAAATTCACTGTTGGTGAAGGGGCAGGACTCGGCGTGGATCAAGGACATGTTTTAAGAAAAGATATCCCGGGTCTTCGATGTGCGTCGTCGCTGGGTCGGTCGTCGACTGGTGCGTGGTCTGATGATGATGAAATTGTAGTTTAAGGGCCGCTTCCCATTCGGATTTCGCGGCCCATCAACTCAATGTTTTATTTGAATTTCGCGGTACATTACTTGGTTTGAATATCTTTTTCAGCGCTAATTATATAAACAAATAAATTAATAAATAAATAGATAAATAATAAATAACAGTGAGAGATTAGTAGGAGATATTAATATAAATAAATAAGAATCGCTATATGTACAAGTTCGTAAGTCTTTTGCTGTTTTTTTTTTTTGGTTGTTATACTGGTGAATAAGAGTTCAATGTAATCGCGTGTATGATTCCTTTGTCTTGGTACCCCTTTGTACGCACAAAGCCGTCCAGAAAAAACTGGGAGAACCGTGAGCGCCTTGAGGATTTTTCGAATCGACTTTCCTAATGGCGCTCATGGGAACAGGGTGGGTTCTTCCAGAAATCTGTGCCTGTAACAATTGTTGGAGTGTGTATGGGGGCACAGGACGGCAGGTCTACGTCCTATATTGGGTGAGAGTCAAAGGAAAATGATTGCATTGGGCAGTCGTTTCATCGGTGGGCAGTCGTTTCATCGGTGGCATCTCAGGTGCGTGGTCTCGGTGGGGCAGGTCTTTTATTCCCTACGGTGCGTTGTGCTTTGGCCACCAAGACGCCCCCCGCTTCTTTGGCCCGCCGTTTCAAGGCTTCTTTGGGTGCCGTACCCCCCAATACATCACCGGCCACTTGCAGTCCACTGCGCACCGCTTGTTTGCCGATTGCTTTTACCCCACGCGTCACCAAGACCAGAAACGTTTTGACGATGCTCCCGAGTATGTTCCCCAGTCCATGTCCACGTTGCATGCGTGCACCACTAAAGACCGAAAAGCCACCCCCGGCCTGTTGGGCATAATAGTCCATATAGCTGCGTGCATCGCACTCGTAAGGCACCTTCATTATACAAAGTGGGGAGCACGTGCTTGTCGAAAATGAAGTGTCAGCACCACTTTCCCGCGTTCGAATACCACCGGTCGTCCCGTGTCATCTCTTATATCCACCGTGATCGTGTTGATGTGGGTTTGTCGTACGGGCAGGTAGAGCATGTGGGTGAAACTGTGGGTGACTTGATCTCCATACAACTTTTTAATGGGCACCACCCGTAACAGAGGTGTGTTGATATCGCCCACCATGTGGCTGTCCACCACGTCCGAGTAGACGTAGAGTCCGTACATACCCGACTTCATATCCATCGGGATCTCGCCTTGGTGGGCAGTGGGACCAGCGAACGTCCGTAGATCGAAACCCAGCATTTGCTGTAGGATAGGACACTCGCGTTGGCGGGGACGATAAGCTCTGCCTTGTCGTTGTGTGCGTTGTAATCGAAGTTCACGTGATTCTTGAAGGGATAGGCTTTGATGGGCTTTGAAGTATTTGTGACCTTCCGTAGAGCCTTATAATGCAACAGTCTTGACAGCCCACCCATGAACTCCTTGGGAGTATCGTATTGGCCTTCGGGGAGAGTGAGTCGGGTGTCTTTTCCTTCGTAGGTCACCTCGTACCACACTTCATTGGCTCGCACGTTGTACCACGAGTAAGGGTACTGAATATCCACCAGTCCACATTCCCACCGGCCAGGTAAATGCATCGGTTGTGGTAATTGAGTCACATACTTGGCCACGGTGTTGTCAGGAAACACATCGAGTGAACTGTTACTGGGTAGCGTGAGGTAAAACATGGCGACTGAGCTGTCCTGCTGCTGCTGTTGGTTTTAATAGGTGTTCCAGACCTTGGGTGGTTGTGTCCGGCGTCGTGTTCGTCGCGTTGACTTGCTACGTGTCACGGCTCTGGAGATGTGCGGTGTCCTGATCAAGGGTGGTTTTTTAAAGGTTTGAAAAGAAGGTGCCCGTTGTGGAGTTTTGGGGGGTGACTGCGGTTCCCATTCGGATTCCCAAGGTTGTGGAATCTGTCGTGGTGCACGACTCGGCGATTCCTGGGTTCGCTGCATAAAGGCCCAGGGGTGGGGGTTCCCCACCAATTCCTGTGGTACATGCATGTCTTTCAAGCCTTGAGCGAAGACCTCCCATCCTCGAGGATCCGTGTGCGATCTGCGTTTGCGCATCAGGTCATTCACTAAATCAGTCATGTGGGTGCCGGGGACCACCTGATTCTGTACCAGGAGTTCGCCTTTATCATTCCAAGTCATGTTAGGATTCTGTTTCATCCGTTGTAATACCAGGCCAGCTTGTTTCTTGAACGATGCAGGTACACTCTTCAGGACTTCGTCTTCCACCCACTGTGGGGCTGTGGGTGCTACCCCTGGTAATGGCGGCTGTTGGAGCGGTGCTGAAGTCGGCGGTGTGTCACGTGGTGGTGGTGGTGGTGGTGGTGGGGTAGAGAGGGTTTTGTATTGGTCCATGAACGTCATGTACCATTGAAGCGTCTCATTGTACCGTTGTACTTTCTCACTGTCGCTTAACCCCGGTCTCTGTAAGATCTGTTGCATCTCTCCATCGAGGGTGTTTATGGTCTTCACCGTAGGTGGGACAGGGTAGGGCGATTGGAGGTTTTGAAGCAACCGAGGTTCCACGAGGACCATTTTTTTCGTGTGGTTCATTGTCGGCCGAAGAGTCCACCCAATACTGGACCCAACACGGAAGCGGCCAACGGTGCTAAGATGGCCCCGAGAAAGCCGCCTTTCTGTCACACCTTTTTGTTTTGTGTTTGTGGGACCCGCTTATGGACTAGGGTTCGGAGACCTGTCTTATGCTTGGCCAACTTGGTCTTCTGAGCCGGAGTCAGTGGTACGTTGCCTTTTAACAGATTGTACCCGATCTCGCACAGACAGTGTACAAGGTCAGGGTCCGCACCGCGTACAATGGTTCGGACCAACTCGGGTGGGGCCGTCTTCAATACACGGAGCGTGGGAGCGTGCTTCCGTACTCGCGCAGACATCATGTACAACTAATGCTAGAACCCACAACTCTGCTCCTTTTATCCACCTCAGAGACAAAGTCAACCCTGCTGTGGTATTCATTCTTTTTATTATTCTCCATCATCAAACACACAGACCCCAGCTGGGGGAGCCACTGTGGGTGTGTTTACATTATTTTTGCATGTACACGTGGTGGGCCTCTCCGGGAAAGATGCCGGTGCGTAGTCGAAGGTGATCGGGGGTGGCTTGCTTGAGGTCGAAGAGCATATACCCGTGCTGAGGGGTTGTCGCATCTTTAAAGGCTTCCAACGCAAACGGTGTGCGGCCGGGATACATCTGTCTCGCCAGGTGCAGCAGTTGAGTGGTATCTCTCGGGTGTTTGAAGACCACCATGTAGTGGGCATTTAAGCTGATGTTCCGATGTTCTTTGTTTTTACTGAACAGATTCTGCACAATGTAGATGATGCTGAGCCGTCTATGGTGGCTGCCTTTGGTAAAGAGTTGGGTGACCCGCGCATCCGTCTCCGCCATGAGATCATCCAGAACCACCAAGGTGTCGGGTTCCAAATCGGCCAGGTTGGGTAGGCCTTCCACGAACGTGATGTGGGGCATTGCTGCATACGCTGCCTGCTATTCTCCGTAACACCACACGACTCGGGCAATGGGTGGGGTGATCATGCTGTCGGCGTGTTGAAGGAGCTTCCTGACGAAGTGCGTTTTGCCGGAACACGTCGGTCCTGCGATGAGACACGTGAAGGGATGCTGCCACCGAGGGTCCATGGTTCGAGGTGTATTCGTTGTCGTGGTAACCCGCTCTTGTAAATTTCGTACGAGTGAACTGGAGTGGTGGTGGGTACAACGTCGGTCGTCGTTGTCTGTTCACTGGGAGGGATGATGATGATGGGGGTGGGTACAACGTAGGGTCGTCGTTGTCTGTTCACTGTGAGGGATGAAATCCGGTGGGTCTTCCGACGTAGTGGGTGTACTTGGTGTAGGTGTAGAGCTTGGTGTGGAGCTCGACGTGGCTTGTACACGGGGTGTGGTGGTGGTGACTGGGCTGGATACGGGGTTGAGTGCTGCTCTCTGTAGACCGGTTTCACTGGTGGCTGGTGTTCTCAGTTGGTTAAGTAACGTGCTGACATAGGCTACGTCGTAAAACACACCTCCGTACAACACACTCAGCAGGGTTAGCAATAGCACCCCAAAGCCCACTTGTGCTTTGCGCGTTTTGGGAGACGCTGTGTTCAGAGGCAGCTGCTGTTTGTCCATAGCACTGTGGTCGGACGTGGAATGAAGGAGGACGGCAGGGATGTCTGGCTTTATAGTCGTTTCACCTGGTTGGCAGCGACCCAGGAATTGAAGGAACTGGGCCAACCTTGCCATTTGACGAAATGAAACAGTTTGCCACGTCGACGTTCCGTTTTCAAAATCTGCTCCACCGTGTAGTAGTCTTGCTGTGTTTTTTACGACAGGCTGTAATTCCGTCTCGTAAAACGTCCCTAGCAACGGTTCCCCTTGAAGATCTTCCAGTTCATAGACTCGCCGCTGTCGGGGTAGGCGCCGTTTAATCAGGAAGTGCTCATCGCTCCAGTTGGGAAAGTAACTTTTCTCGAACTTGCCCTTGACTTTACTGATCCGTACAGGGTCCCCGACCTTGTACACCGCCTTCGTCGTTCGCTGCGATGGCCTGGGGTACAAGACACGGCGGACTTGGGTTTCATTGCGTTGGGTCACGATAATGGGGGCTCTCTCTATACTCCGGTGATAGGCTCGATTGTAACCCCTTACAAGTTTCGGGAGAACATCGATGTACCGCCTTGTATTCTTATAGGTGAAATATTTATACATGCGGCCTTTGAATGTCCTGTTGAACCTTTCCACCACGGAAGCCTTGGTCTCGTTGTCTCGAAAAACACCTGTTTCTTGAGAAAGGCTTGGAACGGTCTGTTGAGGAATTCCGTGCCTTCGTCGGTTTGCAAATACAAAGGTTTGCGCCCGGTCTTGAAGATGTCTTTGAACGCCACTATGAGATTCGCCCCCGTTTTCCTCCGGATGGGTACCACCCACGCATACTTGGATAGGATATCGATGCACATCAAGATATACCGATTCCCATCGTTGTGTTTGGCAATGGCGCTCATATCGACCAAATCCGCTTGCCACTGGGCATCTATTCCTCCCACGATGACCCGGTTCCGTAGAAAATGGCGACGGACAGATCGATGTAAGGTATAGGTATCTTGTCTTCTTAACCAATCTCGGACTTGGGCACGTTGTATCCCCTGGGGTTTGGCCGCTCGATAGAGAGCCGACAATGCACTATAGGCCGCTGGACTGTCGGGACTGTAGCATAAGTTATCCAACACCTTCTCCCAGCGCTTCATGGTGACAAAATGATGATGCACCCTGGCTCTATCTTTTATTTATAACGGGTATATCTTGGGCCGGAGTTTCTTTCTGATTTTCTTCATTGGCTTTCACAGTGTCCATGGTAAATGACCAGTCCAACTCGTCTGATGACCGCTTGATAAGCACTTCATCCACATCTACCACGGCATCTTCCAATGCAGACCATAAATCAGGGTGAAGGGTAAAATGCACTGTACCCCCATCTAGCCGAGCCAATTGAGCAAAGAAAGGGCCGCGTCGGATGTACACATCGTGACACAAGTGGATGAGGTCGCCGTCCAGTTCACCGGACAACACCCGTTTGAATTTGGTCCAACCCTCTCGGGACAGACGAATGTGAGCCGGGCACGGTTGTGTAGGGTCCGCATCGCAGATGTCTCCCACCTCCTCCACGATATCGACCTTATCCGCATACACGTGCAGGAAAACCTCGGGGGTCAAGCTGAGATACGCCAGTATTATATGCTCCGCCATGTTCAGTACGTGAATGGTACCAGAGTTGACTGTCTCTCGTATTTATAGGGAGACCCCCGTGAGATCAAAGGATCAGGTGGTCATATCACTGGGCTGACTGAGTCTAACCGGGTAATCAATGGCATCGTCGTCGGGTTCATGGCTAGACAGTTGTTCATTGGGTTCTGCCGCCGATTCTCTCAGGGCACGAGCCCACTCCAACTCGTCTGATGACCGCTCGTCCGGTGTAAACAGCTGGTCCACGGTAGGCACCACTTTCTCGAAGGCTGTCCACAGATCGGGGTCTAGGGTGAAGCTTCGCGTAGGGTCTTGGTAGCGGCCCAGACGTGGGAAGAAGGGTCCACGGTATACGTAGATGGCATTGTCTATGTGGATGACGTGTCCATCGAGCTCGCCGCTCAACACCGTTTAAATTTGGTCCAGTCGTCACGGTGTAGCGTGACCGTATTCGATACGGTCTCAGCGGGCGACCAGCAAACATCTCCACGGTCTTCCACGAGGGTGACTTTATCTTCATAGACGTGTAACCCCACCCGGGGTGTAAGGGGAAGGATGGCTCGTAGGACGGGTGACATGCTTGCTCCAATGACGATCGTTGAATGACACACACTCTGTCTGACCCTCGTATTTATAGTCAGGTGCCACTGTCAATACCACAGCGCTAGGGTCAATAGGGCACAAACCATGACTAGGCCAACCAGCCGTCGCTGGTTCCGGCGTGAGCGCTCGTGGTCCATAGCCCGAGCATCAAGGATGGCTGTCATAGTCCAGTAGTGGTGAGTGATGGCACACCTTTCCATCGAGTGCACTCTGTCGAGGACCGCTTCTGTGAACTCGTTGAGGATCTGGCGTCGCCCCTCGTTGTCATCGCCATCTGCAAACATGGACCGGACCACTGCTCGGTAACCCGTGAGTGAATTAACCACGGTGGCCTGCTGTAAAATGCGAGTCGCATAGGGCTGGATCTCCGCCATGGCTCTGCAACCGTAGAAAAGAATGTGTGGGATGCAGAGGGACGTGGTTTATAGACCAGGTCACACATGCGCGCCTAGCTCTACGGGTGTAGTGCGTGATACGTACTATTCTCATGGGTTATGTGGCTCCTATAGAGATAGTACCTTATCGACAATGGGGACTACTTGTTTCAAAGCCGTCCATAGATCGGGGTCCACGGTAAAACCACCTCGCTTCAGACAGAGGAGTCGAGCAAAATAGGGACCGCAGAAAATGCAGACGTCGTCACACAGGTGAATGCTATCACCGTGCAGGTCACCCAACAACACCCGTTTCAAGGTAGTCCATCCTTCCGGTGACAAAGAGACGTGCGCTTTGGATTCAGACGTACACCAACACGTAAGTCCGCTATCGATGAGGTCCACTCGTTTGGGGTACAACAATAGGGTGCAGCCAGGTGTAAGCCTCCGGGTAGCCACAGTCCCTTCTTTCACCTCGGGGTGTAGTAAGTCATCCACCGCGAGGAGTACATCTTTCAGTGCCATCCATAAGGGTGGACAGAGTGTGATATAGGGACCTCCACTCTGTTCCAACCGGGGAAAAAGGGAATCCTCTCCAGCAGTGCGTATGTGCACGCCGTCTTCCACGTGCATGAAATCCCTTTCGGGCTCTTTTCCCTGTAAGAATGGTGTCAATAGAGTCCAGCCTGATAGCGATAACAAAATCTTCACCTTCTGCGGTACGTCTTGGACCAGCTCCAGGTGATCGTCATTGACGATGAGGTAGACGTCGGACGTCAGTTGGAATAACGCAAGCTCTGTTCCGCTCGCTGCCATGGTGGGGAATGAAAAGCGAACGGTGAGAGAGGTGGCTTTATAGTGTACTTGTTGGGTAGGGTTTTATACACCGTGCGTGGCACTTAAGGTGAATAAGGTTAGAAATGCGCTTTTTTCTACTACGCCCTGTGACGGCCCTTCGTGAATGGGCGTAACCTGTGAACATCATAGGAATGCATGTACTAACCTGTCTGTGGGGACTCAATGTCGTTCACCTTCGTGTCTATTCGGGTACGTCCATACAGGGTGCAGTTTTCGACACTAGGTGACCACATTCAGACAAAAAATGGCCAGTTTTCGACACCGGACGTGCCGCCATCTTGAACCAGAAGGCGGACGCCGCCATCTTGGATATGTCCCATAATGCACCGGGTCAAAATACTCGCTTCTGATTGGCTGAGAACACTCCTGCGCACACCTCCTCATGACCTCCACCATAAACCGGAAGTGACGTCACTTGCGCTTTGGTGGCGGATCAACCCCACACCCAGCCCATCAGATGCCCCTTCACGAATGCTTCACATTGATACCTCACTCGATCCCATTGGACCACTAGTGGCTCCCCTAGCTCCAAAACGTCTAGCGGGACCCATACAAGGTCCAGTTTTCGACACTAGGTGACCACATCCCGACGAAATACTCGCTTCTGATTGGCTGAGAGCTCTGTGACGGATTTGAAATACTCGCTTCTGATTGGACGAAAGCTCCGCATTGCGTCTGCGCATGCGCAGAATGATATTCCTACCGCACACCCAACCCATCAGATGCCCCTTCACATAAGCTTCACTTTGATACCTCACTCAACTCGATCGGCCCATTAGGGACTCCCCTACACCGCAACACGTCTATTTTCATACCCTTGGGCCACCGAGCATGCGCAGAATGACCCTATTTCAACCCCACACCCAGCCCATCAGATGCCCCTTCACCTAGGCTTCACTTTGATACCTCATACAACTCCATTGGACTATTAGTGGCTCCCCTACATCGCAACACGTCTATTTCCATACCCTTGGGCCACCGCGCATGCGCAGAATGACCCTATTTCAACCCCACACCCAGCCCATCAGATGCCCCTTCACCTAGGCTTCACTTTGATACCTCATATGACCCCATTGGACTATTAGTGGCTCCCCTAGCTCCAAAACGTCTATTTTCATACCCTTGGGCCACCGCGCATGCGCAGAATGCCGATATTTCAACCCCACACCCAGTCCATCAGATGCCCCTTCACGAATGCTTCACTTTGATACCTCAGTCGACCCATCGGACCATTAGTAACTCCCCTAGCTCCAAACGGCTATTTTCATAGCCTTGGGCCACCGCGCATGCGCAGAATGCCGCTATTTCAACCCCACACCCAGCCCATTAGATGCCCCTCCACGAATGCTTCACTTTGATACCTCATATGACCCCATTGGACCATTTGTGGCTCCCCTAGCTCCAAAACGGCTATTTCCATACCCTTGGGCCACCGCGCATGCGCAGATTGCCGATAGTTCAACCCCACACCCAGCCCATTAGATGCCCCTTCACGAATGCTTCACTTTGATACCTCATATGACCCCATTGGACCATTTGTGGCTCCCCTAGCTCCAAAACGGCTATTTCCATACCCTTGGGCCACACGAGTTGTCTCCCTTGTGTCAGTGTGTGCAGATGGCGCTATGGTTAGGATCGACGCCGTGATGTGGAAAGGGCGTCCCCACACCATCCTGGAGCCGCCATTTTGTTTGTTGATTTTTTGCGGAGATACACGGGACAATAAACGCTCAACCCTAGGGTGGTACAGATGCTAGACTGATCCTATTAACATGGTACAACACCTATAGATTATGTTTATTATTATTATATGGCTTAGAGTTTTTTTTGAGGGTAATGTGAGGGTTTTTTCTCCCCGTGACGTCCCCACCGCCTCGTTTGCTCCCTTGCGCCGTCTAAAAACACCGCCATTTTACAACATGGCCGTCTAAAAATACGCCCCCTTTTCCAACATGGCCGTCTAAAATGCTGCCAGACCGCATCACCGCGGATGAATACAAAGCTTAACCGAACTATAGTGATCCGCCATTGCCGATGACAAGTCTGGACATGTCCAGAGGATGATGAACGACATAGCCAGAGTTGTCTCCCCCTAGTGCGGGTTTTTGCCACCAATGTGTACAGATGGCGCCACCATCGGAAGTTGTGACGTCATAGTTACATCGGGGTGAAAACTTGTTCGATTTACGCGCTGTATACTACTGATGGAGCATAAATTTCATATCAGTATCATCCGCATTAATTTTGACAACACCATATACCGACAGCCTATTATCCAATGGTTACACATGTGCACCTCTTTAGGCAGACCAATATCTGTTTATTTATGAATACGACTGTATGCAAAAAGTACTAACGAAAATAACCATTTCAAAGCTCGTTCTTTCTCATCCACGAAACGCCATGTAGACTTTGAATAACCCCCATATAGGTGATGTTATGAAGAATACATATCCACCTTCACTGGAATCGAATGAATCTATCAATAGTCCATCTATATAAAACTGTAGCCCTATAAAGATGAAAACGGCATTCTCTCAATTTGACTCTACGAAATGATTACAACGTCGACACTGTTAGACAGTCCTGGACAGTAATATCCCCGTAGAGCCTGCGGGTATATACCTGACCGAGTAGCATTTGCTAGATCCTAACAAAAATGGGAGGATTCCAAGCAAGATCACAAAATATTTTGGCAAATACTTATTCGACAAGGCTATCCCACCAAACGCCTTCACTCAAGGTTTATCAAATTTGGTGATACATATGACACAGTGATAGCAAAGGACGACCGTATAGTGTGCAAGATATTTAGCGCTGGTACTGGGGGCTATATGGATATTATAAGAATTTATATGATCTTCATAATGTTCATATGAACAGTCACAATTAGAGCGTGAATGAGATAAAATACTCAAGAAAGTTACAGAGCAGAGCTACGGATTTTACGACAGCAACATCATGATATCTGATCGGTATCATTTGAAAACTGTTTACCTCAAATCTTTCACAAGCAACTAGCTTGAGTAAATACCGTATATACATTTTTATATTTTAGGGAGTTTGGTGCTAATATTGTCATGAATTAGAGTTTTAGGTTTATCACAACGGTTTGTTTCTGAAGGTCGGATATGACACTTGTGTTATTGCCCATTATTTACGTAGCATGTTTTGGTACAATATTTGATATTCGCAAAACAATTTTGAAGCGAAGCGCACCAATAAATAGTTTATCGAGTGAAATACCGGGACAACATTCGGAATATCAGTGAGACCGTTGATAGACCACGGTCATCTAATTCCGTTTAAGCCGGTGCTAGGGGCCGAGTGGATACTTCATAATCTTCACATGAACATCTGCAATAAAAGCGCAGCTTAGATACTAAGGCTAGGTCCGAGAATCCATCGTATTCTCGGATTTGAATGTGAGGTACCGGAGGAAGCGTTCCTGTAGAGTCATATGGTTGCTTTTGAGTTGCCATACGTCGTCAATTTTCCCCATCTTTCGCATATCGCTCCAATCCACATAGAATCGAATACACAATTTGGTAACACGTGATGAGAGATTTTTAGATTAAGCTATTATTGTGATTTTCATGTGCACACCGGAGGAGGGGTGAGCCATTTAGTGATTTACATATCTTATACAGGACGAAAACAATTATTTTTACTATAGTTGGATCCTGTAGAAATTGTTGGTGAATAGGAGAATGATCTCGAGTCAGGTTGAATTAGCGGAGGTTTACATGTCACAAAATACCACCCCATAAATCTCGTACATGAGTGTTTATGCAGACCAAGTGTTTATGCTTGGACCAAGACCAACTTGTAATATTATCTGCAACTGTAGAATGGTTTGTAAAAACTGCTCCCAGTGAGTCGATGTAATGTTTTCTTCTATCGCCATCGATTATCAATATTGCTGATCTGAATAACGTTGTAGAGGGCTCTTTGAATGTAGCACTAAACCCTGGTTTAATCAGGACACTGAATGGCAACTGAAAAAATTCAGTGGAAAAGGGCTATTTGAGGCAATAGACAGAGACATAATGTTTTCAAAGAAATATTCTAAGCGGTATGAAATTTGGGTGAGAAAGGAACAGTCTTTCTGTGAAATCAATTATCTCCTCTCACGCTAGAATGGTCTCCAAGAATCCTGCCTGAGGCACATCTGTTTACAGATTAAGAACCATCAATACGAATACGGGGAGACATTCCGCTAGGTAGATCGTGTATAATGACAGCGTCAGGTGTAGCTGAAAGCATATTTCACAAACCCAAATGGTCAATACTCTGGCGGGCGATGCACAAGAATCTTAGTGAGATCTTCCACTCATAGATGTGGCTAATTTTACCACACTGCAGATATTAAAAGACACTAGCTATTACATGGAAGAGATGACATTTCCCAGTTTATAACTCACCTCTGCTGATGATACTTTCGACTTTAATCTGTCATCATTTATGTATTCAGCGAGTTGTGTCTTTTCGAAAAGGCTCAATTTGTAATTCCTTGCTAAAGTCTGCAGCCTCATTTTCACATCTTTGATCCCTTTCTGCAGGTTATTCAACGTAGTTTGAACATTCATGAAGAACCCATTCAGAACGTCATCAATTTTTGTAAGATATGGACCTATTTCAATTAGTCTCTCAGTCATATCTAAAATATGTTGTCTCCTTGGAATATAGGACTTGTATAAATCATCCATTTCCTCAAATAGTCTTGGAAGTGGATCTTGTTTCAAATGTTTCACTTCTTCGAAAAATATTTTCAATTTGGCATTTAGGTTAGTGGCTAATTTGTGTTTGTCCACACCTTGTATACTATGCGCGAACACACGGGTTACATTTGAGATGAGCTCATAATTGTTCAACAACGATTCAGTGATAAGTTTTGTAAGATTAAGCATTGTTTGTATTTTCTCGATATAAAACGCTTTGGAACCTTGGAATTCTACATAATTTTGTCCATAGCCTGCGAGTAAATCGTCTCTAAATCGCTGGATTCCTTTTGTCAGCTCGACAAAGAAGCCGCTATATTTAGGAGAGAACCAGGCCTCACGACGTGACGTCACAAGTCTATCCAACTTCCGGCGTATTTTCCATAGCGTTGCATTGGCCTTGGTGAACTGTTGGTTCCGGATGTCGTTTAAAACAGCTTCCGCTTGTAATATATCGTCCATATTGTCTTCTATATGTTTGGTCACTGTTTCCTGGCAGAACGATACGTGACTTGATTGAAGAAAATGTTCGTAATGCATTCTGCTTGTTGAGTTCAAGAGTTCCAGGGCTTCCTTGAGCTCAGAGAATGCGTTCCTGTATTCCACACTATCTCTCCTAAGTGGGGTAGACATTTCCGAGATGTTGGTTTCACAATCGCCAAAGCCTATCAGTATACTGTCCAGAGTTTCTATGTCGTGTTTCAAAAGCACTTCGTCCGACCTGTGATATATATCTCGTGCTCTTTGGAACTTGCGCTCCAGAATACCGCCATTGTTGAGCCGCTGTAGTCTCCCCTCTGCCGCATACACGGGTAATCCTGCCTCCGATATACTAATGTCATACTCAGTAAAATCACAATATGGCGGACAGGAACAGAAACGCTGGTTCTCATTCATCTTAGCTGAAGATATGCAAAACAGGACGTATTAACAGAATGAAACAGAGTACATCACACAAGAAAACAACGATATATCAAATTTTATATGTGAATATGTATGATTGTATCGCAGTCAAATATATTTAACGTCCACTTCGAATTGATATTTCTGTTACAATTTGTTTAACTAAATGTATTGCTGTGGTAGTAGTACAGAAACGCAAATGTACTTTCATATTATATGAAGATCGAAGACAGCATTTACTGCGACTATATAATTAACATTGAATAAATAGCTTACTTAGATATGTTTATTTCGTACCGCTTATAATGGTTATAAATACGATATCCTGTGAACCGACTCCAGTATTGCGGCTGATATTTCGCAGCATGCGCAATCGATAAAACATCAATGATGGAAAGAACAGAGATCAGTCTCAAGTCTTGGAAACATCTCATTTTCCTTCCACAAAATGTCCTCTTTTTTTCTCTGGCTGTTGACAGATAATTTCCACTCGCCTTGTCTGAATAGCCACAAAAAGGCGTAAGAAAAGGGCCATGATTCATGGCAGATTTCTTTTCGACCTGATAAAAAGAGCACTGTAGCCTGCACGAAGCAATTAGATGCATCATTGGCCCACATAATCAGGCTGTGATGCTGTTTCAGGCAGCCGTGGTCGCAATAATAGTTTCAACATACAAATATTCGTGATCTGGAACTTTAGCGTTACTTCTAAAATTGTTCTGATTGCTGGGCCAAGCTCTTGTAATGTATTAGCTACTATCTTCATTTTATCCAGCCAATTTCTACGTTCCCACTTCGAACCTGCCTTGATTTATCTGACCCCTTCAGCGTTCAAAATCCGAGGTGGAAATTTCACCAGCTAACGACAGAAGAACCAATCAGAACGTACACATCGATTGCGAGTGAAGTCACATAGAGTCACATCATCCTCTATTAGCGGCATCCTTCCTCCTAATATGGTGCCCACTAATTAGGTCAGCCAACCAATAACGCTCTTGTGCGACCCATTTCGAATTTCAAATGTTTTCGAGGTCAGTGACGTCTCGTGTCTATTTATAAGTTATTTCAACATCGAAGGGGTCCAGATATATCAAGGGAAGTTCGAAGTGGGAACGTAGAAATTGGCTGGATAAAATGAAGATGATTAGCTACATGCTAGCTCTACAAATCCTCAAGAAGGATCACGAAAAAGCACAGACAAATCCAATTTTACGTCTACTGTACATGTTTCTGTGCATCTACCGCAATAAAAGAATTTTAATGAAAAAAGAAAATGTAACAGCTGTGAATAGATTTTTAAATGGATAATGTGTTCTCCAAATTTTGGGGCAATACGACCTCAACGAAGAAGCCCTGGCCAAATGACTTCGAAATCAGGATAATTTAATTTGGTCTTATAACAATGGGTTCCCGTGCTAGATTCTTCTAGGGAAGCTTGGTGACCCCCCTTTTCGTTATGCTTTCCGATTCAGCGTTGTTCCAGAAAACTATTGAGGCATTTTGAAGGAAATGACATTTAGCTTCTTAGGAAAGGTGACATTTTTATGAAAATAGGAGCATTTTTCATAGACTTCCTCTCTAATCCCATATATTAGAGTTGAACCATTATAGTAGATCATGCACAAATAGGTCAGGCGACCCCTGAATTTTATCCTTTATTTTGAATGTTGATGGTTTGCGCTACCTTTTGATGGAAAAATGACATTTTATTTTCAAATAGTCTGGAACCTCATTCAGTACATCTTAAAATAGAGATGGATAAACCAGAACATGCCACAGACATGGATGTCCCAACGGTCCTGTGTTATACCCACTAAATATAGTGTATGAATTGAGGCTTTAGTATAACATACCTTTCACTTTCGATATGCAGACAAAGTAATCTTTAGCAGAACAGGGTCGCATGGAGTCTGAAAGTACACATTTTGTATTTTACATTAGATCATAAACTGGGGGCACTGATCTTGAAAGATTCGGTATAGCAGAGCAAACCTTGTAATGGGAAACACGTGGACATTTTCATCGTGAGCGAGGGTGACAACACATGTTCTCTGTTCGCTTTCAGACTTCGAGATCTAAACAATACGAGAGATCCTGAAGGATCTTGGCGCCCACCATCGTCCGATAATTGTAAGCTAATGATAAGAGGATCTTTTTATCCATTGTTACTAAGAACAAGCGATTGATTTGTAATTTTGTTTACAGAATTTCGAATTTGAGCGAAGAAAGATCGAAAAAGGGACACTGGAAAACACCAAGATATCATCTTTCTAAGTTTCAGGAGTTTCAAGATTTCTAGAAACTGTACTTGATGTCGGTTGTTATAGTACAAGTGAAATGAGCAAAGTTAGTCTGAAAGTGAATGTCCGGAGGATCCTTTGTCTTCGTTTTGTAGTCTTTTTTTTGCACGTGTCATCATTGGGTACTGGAAGTGAAGGCAAATCTCTTTGACACTTTGGCATGAACTATGAAACATACTTAAGATTTTATAATTAGGAACGAATGTTAATTCTGTTCTGTTTACTGGGCTAGTTTGAGATATCTTTTAAGATACCATGCTCGAAAATAGTAAGATGGTACAATACTTAATACTGAAGGGATCAGGCCCGCGCAGTAATGTTGAAACTTCGAAAGTGCCTGAATCCTGATTATCTCCCTTGGATCGAAACATGCAGTAGTCTACAGTTGTCGAGTTGTGACGTTGAGTCACAAGAGTGGCGTCCCTTCATGTAGCCGACCCGCCGGCAGACGAAAGGGTGGAGCAGTTCACTTGCTACTGCATGGACTAAAGAAAACTGATTTAATATTTGAAGAAATACATTTTAATTTCGAATTATTTGAACTCGATATGGAAGTGAACTAAGGTATGGATATTCTCTATAGTCAATATATAGAATATGCCCCACTGTTTGATCCGCCGACTCTTGTGATGCAACGTCACAACTCGAGAATACCGTATTAATTTGAAGCGTAACTTTTCCATCGGACCAAAAAAGGTATCTTGCACTACTAGGTCCCCTGTGGGACCTGTGTACCAAATCTCAGAAAGATCCATGAAATATTTCCTGAAAATTCACGATAACAATGTTTCAAGGGGAACTTCACGATGGCCGCCTTGTGGCCATATCAGATTTTCGATTCGGACCGAAAAAGGTATCTTGCACAACTAGACCATAAGGGGAACCTGTGTACCAAATTTGAGAGAGATCCATGCAGTACTTCCTGAGAAATCACGATAACAATGTTGCATGGGAAAATCCAAGATGGCCGCCTGTTGGCCATATTGGATTTTCTAACCGGACCAGAAAAGTTATCTTGCACAACTAGACGACAAGGAGAATCTGTGTACCAAATTTAACAAAGATCCATGCAGTAGTTCCTGAGAAATGACGATAAAGTTTCATGGGGAAATCCAAGATGGCTGCATGGTGGCCATACTGGATTTTCAAATCGGACCAGGAAAGGTATCTTGCACAACTAGATCCCAAGGGGAACCAGTGTACCAAATTTTAGAAAGATCCATGCAGTACTTCCTGAGAAATGACAATAAAGTTTCATGGGGAAATCCAATATGGCTGCCTGGTGGCCATATTGGATTTTCGAATCGGACCAAAAAGGGTATCTTGCACAACTAGACGCCAAGGGGAACCTGTGTACCAAATTTGAGAAAGATCCATGCAGTAGTTCCTGAGAAATCGCGATAACAAAGTTTCACGGGGAAATCGAAGATGGCTGCCTTGTGGCCATTTTGGATTTTCGATTCGGACCGAAAAAGGTATCTTGCACAACTAGACCCTAAGGGGAACCTGTGTACCAAATTTGAGAAAGATCCATGCTGTACTTCCTGAGAAATGACGATAACAAAGTTTCATGGGGAAATCCAAGATGGCTGCCTGGTGGCCATATTGGATTCTCGAATCAGACCAGAAAAGGCATCTTGCACAACTAGACCCAAAGGGGAACCTGTGTACCTAATTTGAGAAAGATCCATGCCGTACTTCCTGAGAAATGACGATAAAAATGTTTCATGGGGAAATCCAAGATGGCTGCCTGGTGGCCATATTGGATTTTCGAATCGAACCAGAAAAGGTATCTTGCACAACTAGACCCCAAGGGGAACCTGTGTACCAAATTTGAGAAAGATCCATGCAGTAGTTCCTGAGAAATCGCGATAACAAGGTTTCATGGGGAAATCCAAGATGGCTGCCTGGTGACCATATTGGATTTTCGAATCGAACCAGAAAAGGTATCTTGCACAACTAGACCCCAAGGGGAATCTGTGTAACAAATTTGAGAAAGATCCGTCAGGTAGTTCCTGAGAAATCGCGATAACAAGGTTTCATGGGGAAATCCAAGATGGCTGCCTGGTGGCCATATTGGATTTTCGAATCGGACCAGAAAAGGTATCTTGCACAACTAGACCCCCAAGGGGAACCTGTGTACCAAATTTGAGAAAGATCCATGCAGTAGTTCCTGAGAAATCGCGATAACAAGGTTTCATGGGGAAATCCAAGATGGCTGCCTGGTGGCCATATTGGATTTTCGAATCGGACCAAAAAATGTATCTTGCATAACTAGACCCCAAGGGGAACCTGTGTACCAAATTTGAGAAAGATCCATGGAGTAGTTCCTGAGAAATCGCGATAACAAGGTTTCATGGGGAAATCCAAGATGGCTGTCTGGTGGCCATATTGGATTTTCGAATCTGACCAGAAAAGGTATCTTGCACAACTAGACCCCAAAGGGAACCTGTGTACCAATTTTGAGAAAGATCCATGCAGCAGTTCCTGAGAAATCGCGATAACAAGTTTTCATGGGGAAATCCAAGATGGCTGCCTGGTGGCCATATTGGATTTTCGAATCGGACAAAAAAGGTATGTTGCACAATTAGACCCCAAGGGGAACCTGTGTACCAAATTTGAGAAACATCCATAAAGTAGTTCCTGAGAAATCGCGATAACAAGAATTGTTTACGGACGGACGGACTGACGGACGGACGACGGACCACGGACGAAAAGTGATTTGAACAGCCCACCATCTGGTGATGGTGGGCTAAAAATGATAAAGAAGGAATGCCACGCTAGACACTCCGAGTGACAATAGCACTGAAGCATCATGTCAGATATCTTTTTAACAGTTCTATTTTCTATATTAAATCTTCTCATATCATTTTGCGTAAGACGATTTTATATATACCGTCGAAATCATTTACATTTGCCATTGCCTGTGTTCCATCAAAGGTCTTTCGATTAGTCATGCTGAAATTCATTTGTGGACGACGGCTGAATACTGAAATTAAACGCGACATTAACAAGAGCCCAAGGGGCTTCAATATGCGCCCATATATTTGGAATTACACTGGTCTGAATTTCAATGGCCTTGATCCCAATTGGTAGCTAGCAATCCAGAAAACGGTCTACGATTTTGTGTTTCTGAGAATGTAACATATTTCACATCTTATATTGAATGATAAACTAAAATGGTCTGAACTCTTGGTAACTAGGTGACCTTGAAACAAGAGCCGAGAACTCACATATCCCACACTGAAATCGACAATAGTCAAACACAAGAAAATAGTAGTTTCCCTTTAAATGAATCGACAATGAATCAGGTGAGGAAATTGTTCATGAAGAAAAATGTGAAGAAAGTGATGAAGTAAACCTTTGTTCTTGAGTTAACAAACAGGTATAAGTTCATAAAAGACCCCTCATCTCGTTAAATTAGTAAATGTACTGTTTTTATTTCACAACAGTTTAACTGAATGCAGCTGTTTCTTACATGTATCAAACATAGGAGACAACTCCACAGGACAAATGCCATATACCTGTAGGGGAGACAACTCTGAATATTCCAACCTAATGCATATAGTTAGCTAAACTATTGGGGGACTGTGACCTTGACCTTTGACAAATTGATCTCAAAATGAATATGGCTCCTCTTTGCCATGCGAGTAAGGTATACGCAAAGTTTGGTACCAATCCATACCTTGAAACCAGAGATATCGCATGGAAAACAAATGTTAATGAATGACTGGACAGAACGCAATATCGCATTACATGACCTCTTCGACAGGCATATGAAAATGTTTCTTTCAATGATTTCCTGATTTTGGGGTCACGGTGACCTTGACCTTTGACCTGAATTTTGGTACATGACACATCGTCTTCCCTCAGTGTATCAATGGACACAAAAATCATGATTTTTAACAATTTCATAATTTTGGGGGTCACAGTGACCTTAACCTTCGGCCTTGACCTACATTTTGGTATGTGACATGTCCCCCTAATATATCTACTGACACAAAAACGTAATTTTTAAAAAATTCTTGATTCTGGGGTCACAGTGACCTTGACTATTAACCTTGACCTAAATTTTGGTACATGACAAAATCGTCTCCCCTTAATATATCAATGGATACAAAAAATCATGATTTGAACAATTTCATGATTTTGGGGTCACAGTGACCTTGACTTTTGACCTTGACCTACATGTTTGGAATGCAACACTTCATTTCCCCCTATTGAATCCACTCACAAAAAATTATAAATTTTTAATGATTTCCTGATTTTTCGGTACCACTGACCTTTGACCTCGACCTACGTTTGGTATGCAACACATCGTTTCTCCCTAGGGCATCCACTCACCAAAAATTAGAACTGTAGATAAAAAACTATCAATGATCAATAATTTCCTGATTTTAGGCAACCGTGACCTTTGACCTCTGACCTCGACCTGAATTTCGATACGCGACACATCGTCTCCACCTGATGTATCCACTCCCAAAAAATTGCAACTGTGGATAGAAAATATTCAGAGATATAGACCGGACACGAACACTTCAGGGATTTCCTGTTTTTCAGGCCAGTGACCTTTGACCTCTGACCTCGACCTTCATTTGTGTACGCGACACATCGTCTCCCCATAGGGTATCCACTCACCAAAAATTGGAACTGTAAATAGAAAAGTGTTCCAGATATAGACCGGACACGGGGGACGGACACACGGACACACGGACAGACGGACGGAAACCGCCATCACATAATACGTCCGCCTTTTTGGCGGGCGTATAAAAAGGTGATGACGTCATATCTGAAGCCTAATCTCTCATTCTATAAGGTGGATGAATCATGTTGAACCAACGCCCTATAGTCTTACGATCAATGTTCTAGGTCGCATAGTTTTCTAGCAAATAAGGAAGAGATGTAATTTGGCGGAGAAATGCCAGATTAATTGTCTAAATACATATGGATTCAGTTTCTCTGGCGCTAGTGTGCGACATACGTTTTATTACGCTTCTCATTTTGCTCTTTCCGAAAAATCGATAAAGGAAACAAGGGATGTGATATCAAGATCAAAGTTGTCTTCTTTCTTATTTGTCGTAAGTACTCCCTGATGAGCATCCCCTTGTATGCGGAGACCTCTAACTACAGTGTGATTTGTCTGGGCGATTATTGATCGGCCATCGTGGGGTCAGGACTACACAGTAATATTTACTCCAGAAATGGAAGAGACATGAGGTAATCAATACACGATGTTCCTCGCGTGATAAAAGTTTATCGACAGCATCACGTCAAAAGAATACTCAAGTATACATGTATAGACATTCTGCAAATTAAACAATAGGAATGAAACTGAAATAAATTATTTAACACCACATAATCGATGTGTGGACTGGACTTTACTTATAGTTATGGATACAATTGAAGACACGAATTGCAGGCAAGCACCTAAAAGGTGCGTGGACCCCTCAGCCTGTTTTTATTAGTCAAGTAGGATCAGGGCTGCATCTAGAGCCAATTTTGTTCGGGAAAACGTATGGGCACCCAAAACTCAAATGAAACAAAAACGAAAGTGTTGTTGTTGTTGTTCAATTTGAAAGGATTTCTGAAAGAAATACTCCTAGAAAAAGCTTCTGGGGAGCATCAATATGGATCCGATTGCATAGCTGGGTATTGAATTTCATGTTAATGAACCTCCGTTTTGTGTTTGATCACAGACTCTTTGCGCCGAAATTCACTAAAAAAAATTGGACCCTCAATAATGAATGATGAAAACGAACTGGGAGTTTGGGATCGGAACCTGCAAAAAATCCCTGGATACAGCCTTGCGGATACAGTTTGTGTGATTTCTGTACCGTATATAATATAATAGACTTCGTTTTCACGTGAGTGGTGTGCTGGGATTACAGCATGCAAGAAAGTAGCTTTATCAGTGGCAATTTATGCATTGCACAAGTGTGATAAGTTAATGGCATAGAAACCCACTGATTGACACAAGCCCACCATTATCATTATTGGGGGAGGGGGGGAGACATAAGCTCCAGGTATGCAAACTGGTTCAAAATTGCCCAGGGTCAGGCTAAAAATGGGCTCTCCTAATCACTCGTTTTAAATAATTTCCAAGGTACAGTAAGTAACCTGTTTGGTGACAAAAATTGAAGCATTATGTTGTACCAGTTAAATGTGTGGACACAAATATGGTTCATGCACAAATTTTAGGATAAATCATAAGATGTAGAATAGAATGATTTAATAGCAAAATTGAAGAAAAATGTTGTCCTATTATTATTGCCGGTTACTTCATCTTGTACTTCTGAAATAAAATAATGTCACCAACCTGTTAGTTATTACTATAAAGGAATAAATTTTAGGTGATTCCACATGTGTGTGTGAAAAAACAATGTACACTGCATCTCATACATATCACATGAAGCTCAGAAGCTGTGGATTGGGAAAAGTCCAATAACATTTAGTGCCCCAGGGGTGGGGAAATCCTCCCGAGGGTAGTGCATAGGTTGAACGAGTGTAGCATCATGTAAGCTCCCAGATAAATGGGAATTGGGGGGTTCCATCCAACGATAATCTTGAATGCACCAGGCTTTCTTGTATCAGGGAACCTTCTAAAGTCACAATGAAACATGCAACCAAGGGTTCCCGATGGGCATAGATAACAGTGCAAAAGCTAAGCCATCAATAAATAATTTAAAAAAAAATAAAAATCATGAAATCATCATAGCCATCTGAAAATCTAATTATTTCATCAGTCAACATCCAGGAGGCTCTCACCAAAGTTTGGTCAGGCCCGACTTGATAGATCTGCAGATATTCAGCGGACAAGAACATCTTGACGGACGGACGGACGTACGTACATGGCAACGAGAAGACCCCACAGCCCTATGGGCTCAGGGGTAATAAGTCATCAACGGGAGGGTTCAATTATAGTCATTGTCTATATTGAACATTTGGAGTTCAGTAATGAATAATGGTGCAGATTTTGAAAATCTGTATTCCTCAAGAATCTGTCTTCATCTCAATACCCCTTATGGTAAAGCTGCCTGGTGGGTGGGGTGAACCAAACAATGACAAAGACCGGAAGCAGCACTGTTTTCTGCCTCCGCCCTACTTACCCGCCCTCCTGGACCGAGCTCGGGTCGTACAGTTACAGTTCTTCACTACCAGGTTGTCTTCATAATCTGCTAAACACACACTTCTGTTGTACGATTTCTTACTGGCGGGTTTACAGTCCACGAGTGTTGAAGGTTGATGATGCTCCTGTTGTGAGAAAATGAGACCATGGGTGATGAGTGATATGTATACCTGTAATTATACTGCGGTCAAATATCACATAACTATCAGACGATGAATTCAAATCAGCAAGAAAATAGACCAGAGAGCAATTGGATGAAATACACAATACACGCCTTGCCGGTCGTCTAAAAATAGCAAAAACCGCCATGTTTCCTTCCCACAATGCAATGCGACCCACGAGTAAACTTTTGCCTCACGCATGTAAACTTGTATAGGCACGGACTGAAAATTGCCGAAAAAAGTTGTTTCAATGAATTTTTTACATGATTTCTTCAAATATCTTTCGCTCTAGAACAGTTCAGTGATATTTCAGGTCCCTGACAGCTTCTGACACTGTCTATAAACAAACTTATGACGATGATTTTCTCGAGGTCCATGTTGGAGGCATTGCTGTATCCGCATTATGCTTTTTGCCACTTTCAGACGAACGGCAAGTCGTATATTTTTGAAACAGAACTTACAATCAATAATGTATAAAACTTTAATAAAACTTTCAGAAGTAGATCCAACTTGCATGGTTTATAACATCAGTAAAATGCCATCTGTTTCTTCCGCTATCATGTCATTCGGATGCGACTGGTGATCACTACTGAATTTACACGTGTGTTTTCTTTGTTGCTGGGTTTTTTTCACCGGAGCTATAATTCAATATTAATGATGATTATGACCAATGATTCTCGTTGTATTGTCCCGCTAACTCATTCTAGTCATACAACTAAGATCAAACTACAGGGATGAACTTTCCGCTGCTGTGCCTACGTTATGTGCTGTCGGAAGTCGTGTCGTTATGTGCGCTACCAAATCATGATGAAATATGCATGTGGGAAGCGATCTTTGCATGTTCTACAAATCGTGTGCACGAACCGTGGCTTTCTGGATCATCAGGGTGGTAAAAGAGCCGACTGGGACATTAACACCTTTTGCTTCCACTTCCGGTAGCACTCCGGGTTCGTGGACCGAGACGCGCACTCCCACTGATGACTTCCGGCCAAACAGGTACTCGTAGTGTTCCACGTTTATTAGCATGGACAGGCCGGCGTTTGGACCTACAAACAAACGAAACACATATTTCATGTACAGATAGATTAAAAGACATGGGTACTTTAAACATCCATGGACGTTCAAAACAGGCACGTGAAGACATCCGATACTCTTTAAAGCAACAGCACTCTCTAGTGATTTCAGTACCTGCAAGTTTTGAATGATTTTCATGATGTGATTGCATGACACAAGTCTCTATGTGTGACTTCTTTATGGCGTTGTCCTTTCAGCTTGTCCTTTGTCCATGGCCATGTAGCTGGAAAACATTTCCCAAGATAGCTTACTCGAAGTCGGACCTGACGACTAAAGATTACTGAACAGACTCCTATACAACCAGTTCCTTTACTTGGTGAGCTATGTAAGAGGTTTAAAACGTTTACGTCTGGCGACTAAAAAGCAGCCTTATGTCTCGGCTCTACATCACATTCGGACTCTAGAATACGAAAGGATTCTCGGACGTAGCCTTAGTATCTGAGCCGCGCTTTTATTGGAGATGTTCATGTGGAGATTATGAAGTAAGCACACGGCCCCTAGCATGTTCTAGTTTATCCATCTCTATTTTAAGATGTACTGAAGGAGGATCCAGACAATTTGAAAATAAAATGTCATTTTCCATCAAAAGGTAGCGTAAACGATCAAAATTCAAAATAAATGATAAAATTCAGGGGTCACCGGGCTTATTTGTGCGTGATCTAGGAGTTTAGATGGTCTACTATAATGGTTTAACTCTACTCTAAGCGGAATTATGTACCATAGAGGTTAGCACACAAAAAATAATACTCAGAACCCTTATACACGTGCGTCAGCTTGATATTCTCAGTGTCAATACTCGCTAGACATTGCTAGGGTAAATTATTAATTAATGAATCATTATTATTAATAATTCATTAATTAGATTCAATAAAACGTCATGGTAATATAATAAATAGTGTTCACAGATCTACCCTTTCCTAATGATGGAGAAAAATATTGGATTGACACAGTATTTTAGCCAAACTTACATGAATTTCAACATTTGAGAGTATATATTAAAGATAGCTGGTTATCATTTTTACGTCAATAATGGTCTGCCAAAAATAAGATACAACTTGAATAGAAGTCTCCAGGTGTAGCGTTCCTGTGGCGTTACCCGTTCGATTTGTTCCAGGTCTTTAATGATTGCCCTCCATTTAGGACGACACAAAAAAATCGTGCTAAAAACAAACTGCGTATATCTGTGTTCTCCAATCGTGTCTTCTGTCATCTACTCATTTAGTCTTAGACACCCACATTTACATTCTCGTGTGTTTGGGTTCATGACTGAACGAGGTAACTCTAGTTTGAATATATTGAAATAATCTTAAGACAAGCCATTGACCATCTGCCACACACTGCTGTATATAGTGAGAAACTGCTGCTGGACGTTTCGTCCCCGAGGCTTTCCTTCGTATAAATCACTGTGATGGTTGTTTGTGACTGTGGTTGATAAAGCGCTTGGTCGGCGTCGGGCCTGATATACTTGTGTTCTGACTTAAGAACTTGTAATCTACTAATTTTATGCCCATTTGGGCCTTTTCATCTCTCTAGCGGTCACATCATTAATCGTCAGATGACTTGATTGTGCTATTACATCGCTCAAACCGGTTCTAGTTGTTATTCAAGATGACCACATGAACAGTTACAATAAAAGCGTGACTGAGATACAAATCATCACATGGATTATTTTATGTTCTTGTGGTGTTCAGATATGCAGTCAGAATAATGGTCTTTGGGGGTCATATGAATTCTTGTCAGTACGCCGGCATCTTTTTTCATCAACATTACATTTTTATTCAGACCGATAGTTTCGTCAGAAACAAGATCTTGATATGGTACCGATTCTACTATGGGATCATCGCGATGTGTTGCCAGCATGACTGAAAACTGGTGACCGTTTCCTTCATACAAGAAACTAGCTTGTGTTCAAACTGCAAGCGTCTGGTCCGTCATTCAATTTTCAGCCTTCGTCCATTAAAAAATTTCCGCGTTCATAATCCAAAGATCTGATTCATATAATAGCATTGGCACTGAATTAAAATCATAGTATACATAAAACTAAGCTAGTTTCCTGCACGACAGAAGCGCTCTAGAGTTTTCAATGATGCC
Organism: Hanleya hanleyi; assembly: GCA_036873755.1. Classification (NCBI taxonomy): domain Eukaryota; kingdom Metazoa; phylum Mollusca; class Polyplacophora; order Lepidopleurida; family Hanleyidae; genus Hanleya; species Hanleya hanleyi. The sequence goes on from JAVTVY010021904.1 coordinate 69,565, forward strand.
AGCAAGACATCATGATGTTCCAATAATATCAAATCCATATCGCTGATCAGTATTCTAAATCCATATGATTTTCGTTGTAAAGTCGTTATGATGTATCTCAGTCAGGCTTTGATTGTGACTGTTCATATGAACACCATGAGTATCTTTAAACACATCCGTTCATACGGCCCCTATAGCCCCGGGTGAAGCGGAATTAGACACAAATTACGAAACGTAACGCCAGAGATAGTGCACGCTACGCTCGTATTTTGCTAACAGCTTTCGATATGTATCGCCAAATTTCGAGAGGAGGCGCTTGATGTGTTCAAATACATATTTGTAAGATATGCCTGTTTGAATTTTGGTATTCATAGTGTTTTATGCTTATGTACAATACGAGTTATTCTATTTTAATGATTTGGTGCTGATGCTATATACGAATTACATGTAGGTCTTTAGATTATTGACGCGGAAATTCTCTAATGGACAACGGCTGAATATTGAATGACGGACTAGACGCCTGATTGTGAATTACGGTCCTTCGATTAACATTAACGGGTTTTTTTGGACAACGGATGGCTACTGAATGTCGAATCTGACCATTGTATTTGTGACCGATTCAGAAACCCTGTTAACCATGGAATGGCCGACAAGTTAACCATGGAATGGCCGACAAGTTAACCATGGAATGGCCGACAAGTTAACCATGGAATGGCCGACAAGTTAACCATGGAATGGCCGACAAATTAACCATGGAATGGCCGACAAGACTATCGTCTTTTGGGTAGATGATATAAGAACAAGAGTTTCTACTCTAATTCACTGCTAATTGTCCACTCCAATCACAAATTACTATTGCCGTGATAAGATTTCTGCAATATATTTATCTAATTTCCTAATCTAATGTCGTCAGTCATCCCATGTTTACCAGGGGAAAACGATGGCAACTGCAACAAACACCATGTGTGGATGGCCAATGTGGGCACGTAAGCAATCCCAAACTGTTAAGCAAACTACCTATGATATTAACATGTTTATCATTCATACTTTGGCACGGAAATTTTCTCAATTACGAGAGAGCGAAAACAAAATATTTGTCCTGCAATTAAGGGTCATTTACAATGTTTATATTCCAGCAAATCTCATATTGCCATCGTTTATATTTGACTGATGATGCATTTATCGACCAAGGGGTAAAACTGAGGTTAATTGACATAATGCTTGGAAGAAAATGGAGAGACCCATTTACTCCATCAGCCCTGGGCCAAATCTTCCAGACAAAAATTACTAATCTGGTACTCATCGTAGTAATTACTCACCCTAGTAATTACACTGTTATCCTGATTTCTGCTCGTTTTATAAGATGAGGATGTTTACTCATATTTGATCAAAATTCCGACGCTAAATAGACCCAGGGTTGTGACACCAGCTCTCTCGTGTTAACACTGTATATTATCCACTTTCCAAAGGGGTGTGTTCAGCGTCAACGGATAGTTTCCCAGACAAGACGTTCCTGTTTGAAACATTCGGGAGATATTGCTCGGACCACGGTCCACTGATGTCAGTTACAATTACTTAATTCGAATGTTTAAAGGTGCAATTCCGCTTCAAGTGGTTCGCATATTAGCATTATAATACTCGCGTTCATTTTTTATATTTTTTTTTTATTTTTTGTGATTTTGAACAATAGATACCAATGGTCCATGATATAGTGATCCATTGTCCTTCGTGTTGTATCTAAGACGACAGGTATTATAAATTCAGTCAATCGTTCCGCGAAGGGCACTTTGCAATCTTCATTACAGGATGGGTATATCATCTGGAGTAGACAAGAGTAATTCGAGTGTTTAAGGAGAGGATAGGCCTATGTAAGGAGGGATGTGTACAAGAATTAAGACCACTGTGGTTAAAAGCGGCACTTTGATTAAAAACATTGGCTGATTATCCACGAGCATGTAAGTCGTGTAATCTAAGATGGCTTCCTGTTGTTGACAGCAAATCTTATTGGTCTCGGCGTCATCACGCGGGACGGCTTAATCTGCCATGTCCACGTGACGAGGGGGCACGTCTAGCTGGCCCGGGATTAAAACTAATTCCACTCAAACTTCTCGTGCCCAGATAACGCAGACCCGTCACCATGGCAACCAGTGGATAAATACTAGCTTTTCCATCATCCCTTCTTTCCTTAACGCGAAACCATCAAAGTTGTCACACGTGTCTATTACGGATGTTGAGTTCATTTTATCTCAAAGCAGATTAATCTTGTCTCGATTCGAGCAAGCAGATATATTTAGAATAAAGACGTCATATCCCTCATTAGATCTCATCATATAGGACGTCGTTGTCCACATAAGATTTCCAAAGATAACTGAACATTCGTTTTATTTGACAAAGTTTGCCTCAAATACATGTTTACGTAGGTGTATGTGACATAGACAATACATCTTACAGCTAAACACGTGATGGGGAAAGATAATATACACGAAAAGACACGGGCGCTTCTTTTTCTGTTTTCAACAAAATTTCAACTAGTATCGAAATTTCAATTTTAATTCTGATTTGAGTTTGATCTGTCAAATGCGACATCACTCGTTCGTTACTGCTAGTGCATCGTTAGGACGGAGCCATGGATATAAAAATCCAATACGGCCGCCTCATCATCTCCGGTAGATACTCATCAATCACATACATCATTACATTTGGAAAGGTTACTTAATTTCCCCTGTTCACTTTGATTAGCCATTAATCAGTTTATTCGAGCCTGCTATGTTAGAGTCGCTATACCGGCGGTGCCCGGATGTCAATGCCAAGTAGAATATGATCCTCGCGTGTCAGCGGGTTCTGAGAAGGCCGCAAACAGGGACACATCTCTTGGCACCGACCTATCCAAAAATAATTATGCCGTCAGATTCTGCCGCTATATGTCGCCAACAATGCGAAAATATGCATAATAATTCTTTTCCTTTCAAGTTTTTTTTGTGACGTCTAAATAATTGAAGAAGTATTTGTTAACCGAGTAAGAAGTTTCGCGCTAAAAGAATAAAACCCATGCATGCGTTCGTTTAAATATATTCCAACATGACTGAACATTCCTAACCACAATTCAACATTCCTAACCACAATTCAATATTCCTAACCACAATTCAATATTCCTAACCACAATTCAATATTCCTAACCACAATTCAATATTCCTAACCACAATTCAATATTCCTAACCACAATTCAATATTCCTAACCACAATTCAATATTCCTAACCACAATTCAATATTCCTAACCACAATTCAATTCATATATTTAAATCATATAGAGATATATGTTCTAATGATTTAAAACGAAGTCGCTACGATTGATAAGGAAGCGTTACAACGGGCCTCGACAAGCTAATGATGGATATGGTACTTGCCATGGGCGTCGCCAGGATTTCTTGAGAGGGAGTCGTTTCCTATGCATACTTATTAGAGAGAGACCTGTAGTGTTCTGTCCAACATAGGGAAATAACATACAGTTGAGTGGTGAGATGGGGTCGTTCGCATCTAACTCCCCCATCCCCCTTAGCGACGCCCTTGCTTGCTCAATACAATATACTCTTGAAAACCATTTCAATATTCACTTGAAACTGATTAGTGAAATTGACGATAGGAGTATGATGATATCTTGACCATATCATTAACAAGTGCATGTTCATCGTTTCTTTCTTGCATTAGGTTATGTTTATATGTAGGTTAACTAGGTTATATTTATATGTAGGTTAACTAGGTTATGTTTAAATGTATGTTAACTAGGTTATGTTCAATTCTATAACACTTGTGTCTATAACAACTTGCTAACCATGCAATTATTGAGTGTTTTAGCACGGTTGTGTGAAATGTACATGTGTCAAGTACAGGTGTTCATTGGGGGATTCTATTTTACAAGGCGGGAGAGGAAGGGGTCGTCTGCTTCATACAATCCAATAAACACACAAATAAATTACAAGATGGAATTTCTTTCTCAACTTTAACTGCTGTTTTTCATCGTAAAATTGATTAACAACGCGACACAAATAGACCTAAATGCAAGTATTTCCACAGAGCCTGGCTCAGCTGACAGAATTACCCCCCATTTGAGAGACCACATAAACTCGTCCACTGATATTGGCACGATGCCAAACGAGACAGGAGCATCGTGCTAATATCAGTGGAAGAGTTTTTTTCAAGAAAGGGGAGAAAGGTTGTCAAAGTTTAAAATATGTTTTCAACCTTTCGTTATAATCTTTGTTGATAATCAATTCAGGTAGTGCAATAGAATAGAAATAATGTTTTCACAGGTGTGCCGAAGGGTTTTTTAACGCACAGTTAGTCTGGGAGAGTTGACAAATTTTAGGGAAATTTTATAAACTTTCCCACACTAACCGTGCGTAAAATAACCATTGGGCATGCCTATGAAAACATTATTTCTTAAATGTATATTTACTGGATTAGGCTTATATGTATGTTATCTATGTTATGATTATATGTTGGTATACTACGTTATGTATGTTAACTAGGTTATATTTATATGTATGTTAACTAGGTTATGTTTAAATGTATGTTATCTAGGTTATGTTTAAATGTAGGTTAACTAGGTTATGTTTAAATGTACGTTATCTAGGTTATGGTTATATGTAGGTTATCTAGGTTATGCTTATATGTAGGTTATCTAGGTTATGCTTATATGTAGGTTATCTAGGTTATGCTTATATGTAGGTTATCTAGGTTATGTTTATATGTAGGTTAACTAGGTTATGACTAAATGTATGTTATCTAGGTTATGTTTATACGTATGTTAACAAGGTTACGTTTATATGTAGGTTAACTAGGTTATGTTTAAATGTATGTTATCCAGGTTATGTTTATATGTAGGTTATCTAGGTTATGTTTATATGTAAGTTAACTAGGTTATGTCGAAATGTATGTTATCTAGGTTATGTTTATATGTATGTTATCTAGGTTATGTTTATATGTATGTTAACTAGGTTATGTTTATATGTAGGATAACTAGTTTATGTTTATTTGTATGTTATCTAGGTTATGTTTATATGTAGGTTATCTAGGTTATGTTTATATGTAGGTTACCTAGTTTATGTTTATATGTATGTTATCTAGGTTATGTTTATATGTAGCTTATCTAGGTTATGTTTATATGTAGGTTAACTAGGTTATATTTAAATGTATTTTATCTAGGTTATGTTTATATGTATGTTAACTAGGTTATGTTTAAATGTATGTTATCTAGGTTATGTTCATATGTAGGTTATCTAGGTTATGTTTATATGTAGGTTAACTGGGTTATGTTTATACGTATGTTAACTAGGTTATGTTTATATGTATGTTAACTAGGTTATGTTTAAATGTATGTTATCTAGGTTATGTTTATATGTAGGTATACTACGTTACGCTTATATGTATGTTATCTAGGTTATGTTTACATGTATGTTATCTAAGTTATGTTTATATGTAGATTAACTACGTTATTCTTAAACGTATGTTATCTAGGTTATGTTTATAAGTAGGTTAACAAGGTTATGTTCAAATGTAGGTTAACTAGGTTATGTATATATGTAGGTATACTATACGTTACGCCTATATGCATGTTAATTAGGTTATGTTCATATGTAGGTTAACTAGTTTATATTTATATGCATCATTGACTTTGTTCTTAATGATATCGGGAGAATTTGTTTTTTTTTATTCATGGACGCGAAAATTCTTTTTGTACGACGGTTGGTTACTGAATGTCGGCTCTGACGATGGTATTGAGGAATTGCCCAGGGAAAACGGAAATAACCATTCTTAATCAAAACACGTGCTAAAAGAACATCGCAGGGGCTTGCCAAAATCTTGATTTATTAGTCCAGGTTTCGTTCTCATATTACAGGGATCCACGTTTTGCGACGTCCTCGCTTGCCTTGGCTCCTATTATTGGGGATTCATCAAGTTTATACATGTTTGCTTTGCTAAGACAATCATCTGCCTTCGCTGGGATTATCGAACTCAATTACGTTTCAGCCGGGGCGGGATCAGAGAAATCCCGAGAGAGTTCGCATCATATTCAACACGCGAGTTAGGCAAAACATCCCTCGGGGGAGATCGACGGTACAGAACACGCCAAGACAGGGCACAATTTGTCACTAGTTGGCAAAAACAAAAGATGTATCGAATCTGGTTGATAAAAACTATAAAAGCACAGATATGATCAGTTCAGTACTCGCAAAGCATGACCCAAATTGAGCGTATTCAATACAATTACTTGTGGAGGTCTGCAGTGAGATGTTCTATCGATTTCTCTCTGGAGGCCATACCGGGGCTGATTTCCTTAGTCCCGTCCATATGGTCGGCTGTAATTGGCCCAGGCCGAATCTAATCGGCATTTGTGTTTAACTTGCCGCTCGTAATGACGTAAAGAGAAAATTGCCTGGGGGTCGCGGCTTCTAATTAAAGTCGAGCGAACAAGGAGAAACTACATAGCAACTTTTATTCCAGGCTGCTATTTCACCTCCCTTGTCGTCGTCTCTGGCGTCTTAGCTGGGAGAACGATGACAGAGATTTTGACCTTAAACTCCCCGAAGAATGAGTGGATCAGGACAATTGTAACCAACCAAACAACATCAGAACGCAATATCAAGTAAGAAATATACATTTGAAAATTGTGAGAAAATATTCCTTTAAAGAAGATGTTTTCCCGTGCCCTTCGCAAGCCGTGCTCTCCGGATGGGCCTCATAGCAGTGCAATTATACGGGGTGATAGGGCTGGAAAAATTAGTTCGCTCATTTATATGATTTTGACCCTTGAGAGAACCTAGTTGGATGTTTCTTTTCCGTGAAAGCGGCGCCATGATCATGGCATCAGTGGAATTGGTTCGCCCTCCTTTGCTTCCTATTGATAGCACGGTTTGATGAGTCTTTGGAGAGTCGTGATTTGAAAGTCGCTGAGAGCGGCCAATATTTGCTAATAATGAAGACCAAGGGTCTTGATGACACACTGAGCCCGCTTCTCAGTTGCCAGCGAGAGCACAATTAAAACCAATCCACGCCGATCCATTGTGCGTTCACTGTGCGTTCTTGGCGCGGTCAACGGAGAAGGCACGACTTTGGAAATATCGACTATGCCCCAAAGCTACCCTTTCTTAAAAGAACAAAACCACAGCAATGCTGGAAGAGAAAACTGTTATGAAATACAATGCAGATGTTTCATTTACAGCTAATAACTACAGCCTAAAGCTCCAACTCGTTTTGCAATATTATCATATTGTATGCTCTTTTAGACAAAACTGAAAAACACCAGTGAGTTGGTTCGATGTCAATGATATCAAAGCATTGTTCTAGATACCTGATAATTATATTGTGACTTAAATCTCAAAATATACTCTGACATCGGCGAGATATTACATTCCCTATACGTAAGCCTCATCATCCTTCATTCGTTTCTTTCGATGTATGGGATACTGCTTATCCCAATCGCCCCCATATACAATTTACTCACACCTCCATCAGTCATTATCCATACGTTCGTGAAACACCGTTTGCATGTATTGGTTGGCATCCTAGAATGCAGAACCTATGTGATCTTATTAAAAAGCTTGACCGCCATCAGTTCACCATGAATACGAATTTGAATGGCAATATAACAGAAGATAACTTATTGTTACGTCTGTACTCGAAAACCTTATAACTGTGAGATCATCGGGCATAATATGGAGAAGGGTGAATGTCAAAGCGGCACCGAAACCACCAAGTTATCTAAAATCACCAATCATTCAAGTTCCCCCGTCATGGCCCACTCTGGGAGAATATATATCACACACTTGGTTGAAACCATCTACATCACATATATAAGTGTAAATGTTTGTAAACAAACTGTTCTTGCATATTTCTCATGACAAGTACATCATCTTGTTCATAAATGCACACAACAGTTCACGCGAAATCTCTTCACACTTGCATGCAATGTTTTCATTGTGTAAATTAAGGTAATATATAACGATATATAAGGAGTTGGAAATCGTGATTTTAATATTCTAAGACCAGTCAGCGTTCTTGAATACGTATGGATTATGTAGAAACCATAAACATAACATATACTCCATCCAATCATTCATCTAATTAACAATATTGTAATCACGCACATGTAGATTTGTTTTCATCTTCAATTCATTGCCTAAAATATATGGAATTCTTCAATTTCATGTCATTTTCACAGTAGAAATGGTCTTACAAAATCAGTGACCTATATAATCTATAGCAGTGACACGAAATACTATATTCTAGAAGAAATAAGAAATACGCAAGATAGCAAAGAACAGCAGAGTTTATGGGGTCAGATTGCATGCACTTACACCGATTCCAATTCTCATCTTACCTGCTCGTTGTACTTGTCCGGCTTCAAATGTTGGATGGAAGGTGAAACATAATCCATGATCTGTAATAATTTCTGAGAAATTCACTGCTCCACACTCCCGGCCATACCAAGAACAGCTGTGGGGGGAAAAAGAATAATGGGCTAAAAGTTTAATAGGGAAACAAAGAATGTAGATCCTGGCTATCAATGGCTTCTCGTTTCATGGGACCTCGGGGGAAAAAGACATCGCCTTGTCATTATTGTGAACATTATTGACATCGCCTTGTCATTATTGTGAACACTATTGACATCGCCTTGTCATTATTGTGAACATTATTGACATCGCCTTGTCATTATTGTGAACATTATTGACATCGCCTTGTCATTATTGTGAACATTATTTCCGCTAGAGACGAAATACAAACTCATACGACCCAGATTGAGAAGTCAACTACTCATACGACCCAGATTGAGAAGTCAACTTCCACAATATATCCTACAAATGGGTGAATATTATAAATTACACAGACAAGATGTCGCTGTAAAATTTCACGAGGAAAACTTTTTTTAAGATTTCACGGTAGCCGTCTTTGATAAATCGAGCTCCCAGTTTTGATGTTCTACCTAAATCTGACATATTATTGTCAGTTATAGTATAGTTTTATTCTTTATAGTGGTAGGTACATGGTCCAAAATTACATAAGAATTCAAGGTTATAATATTTACCCAGCCCTAATTGAGCTTATCAACCACTACAAACATTAAAATATTTTCGAATGCCACGTGGCTCAAGGTGAAAATAATTTTTCACGCCTTTTACAATACGCTGACTTTATGAAATGACACATTTTTCTGGTATAATGTTCAAAGAGAAAAGCCATCTTGTCACCACAGGTAATATTTACATCCCAGTTAACTCCCCTTATCAATTCTCGCCTTTCAATCTCATACAATTTACAAACAAATATAAAGTGTTTCTCATCTTCCACCTGTCCCACTATCACAAACTTCACATATCCTTTTATCTAGACTCTCTCCTCTGTATCTACCCACTTCCACTCTCAGGGGCAAGACACCACAGCGTAGCTGGGTGCACAGTGACCTCTCAAATTTTGTCAGATTAAACAATAGATACTTTTCTGTTTTATATTCGGACTTAAATTCAACGTATGTCCTTAATTTAGTAATTTAGTTATAGATTTATATAAAATATTGATGTACTCGAAGCTGTCTAACTATCAGAATGAGTCATATTCAAGAATTCCTGAAAATAATAAAATTCAACATAATTTAACTCGTATCTGAAAAAAGATAACTGATAACTAAGGAAATTAAATATATATAAATTATATTGTGTTGTATGGAATGATTCTGTTGTATCTCAGTTTATACGTGCTCTATATCTGTAGCTATATTATTAACCACGTCCATTAGATAAAGATAGTTATGACATTAATAAAGGAAAACCGTTTAACGTTAAGTCGGAGACAATGTATTGCAGCTCTGTGCTGGAAAGGAAATGGATACACTTTTTACGGCCTAAAATATAAAGTTCTACTAGCAGCCTTCCGAACGTGTTATGACAATTTGAGCCGGCTTAAATAATTCATCGTTAAGTGGTTAACAATTGAATTTTCTCCTCCAGTTGCCATGTAACACTAATTACTGGCGGGAGACGTTGGCACGCGACAAATTTCAGGCAGATAATGTACCACTCTATAAGATTAAACACGGTCAACTGTCATAAACTTCAACCAATATGCCGTCCAGTCTACCACCAGTTTTAAGTTGTTGTTTGCGATGGAAATGATAGAACAATACATATTTTTAATTTGTTCAAACTCCATAACCAGGTACACAAAAATCCAGGAAATACTCTAAAAAATTAACATCAGTGCCCATGTTCAACGACCAAGAAACTTAATCATTCGTATGAAACTGCTAAAGCCCTAGGTAAAAAATGTTCATCAGCTAAATGCTGCAATCTAATTGGAAAAGCCGTTTCAATGGATTTTTATATACAAACTCCAGATCACCAAGGTATGGTTTCCAGTTTTAGAAGACTTCAACGACCAATTTTTTTTTTTTAATAAAATCCGATATTTACATTAGCTTGTGAAGAAAATTGGCGATACTCTATTTTGGTACAGGTCCATTGCGACTACCAATAGATAAAAGCGCCTAGTCCGTAATTCAATATTCAGCCATCATCCCTTAAAGAATTCCCGCGTCCATAATCCAAAGTTCCACTTCAAATAACAGTATTAGCATCAAATTAAAAAAGAACTACAGAAGTCATACTATGAGTTTCCTGCAAGAGAGAAGCGATCAACAGTTTGCAATGATGCCGGCAAGATGTCATGATGTTCCAAAAATAACAAATCCATATCGCTGAAAGTATTCTTAGTTCATATGATTTTCGTTGTAAACTTTCTATGTATTACTTCAATTAACTTATTAAATAGAAAACATTGATTTACCTCACCCAGAATCCAAAATACATGTCCACGTGACACAATCTCAGAATGTAAGCATGAAGTAAAAATACATCTGTCAATGATGCCTTAAGACATGATGATGTTTTTGCAAGAAAAATCATCGTCACTGAGAAAAAATGCACTCTAAATATACGGAGCAACATAAAAATTCAAACATACATAGAATAAAGTAAATACTAAAGTGTTTTGCAAGATAGAAACAATCCACAGATTGCAATGTTGCCAACAAGACATTATCGCGTTTCTCTTGAGAAATCCTCTCACGTTTGATAATTACTCTCTCATATTAATATATAACACATCCGAGATAAAATAATAATGAAGCTCAACACTAGTTACTTTACTAGAAGAATTCGTCTACAATTTTCAATGATGCTGTCAAGATTTCAAAAAGCCCTTGTCACTATTCCTTAATCTACATATGCGAAACAATACCAACATTTCAAGCAAGCATTCAAATGAACAATAACGTATTTCTTTGCAAAGGAAAAAATGATCTACAGCTTCAAATGAAGCTCTACAGAAAATCTTCAATGGAATGTATATTCTTCAACTGTTCTCCATAAACAATGACAATATCGGATTTCTTTTTAAAATTTGAACGCATCAATAATTTATTTTTCAAAATGGAAGGTATTCCTTGTTGCATTACATTGGTTCTATAAACATTAATCGTACCAGCAGGATAGCATGATGTTACTTTTGACGATAAGTATTCTTTAATCTAAATAGATCTCCGAATAGTTTTCTGCAGTATACAAAAAGATTAAATCAGCATATGTCGGCGAAATTTTGAAATTTTTATCCTCCCCTTACCGACATTCATTCAATGACCCTCAAGAATTAATTTATCATAAGAGGGGAAAGTGTCTGGCGTTGGCCTCTACAGATTAAGGCTATTGTTTCGGGGGTTGGAGAGAGAATCGCAAGTAACCGTAAGCAATGTGTTATTGAATTTAATATTCACCATATACACATGCAATACTGTAATTATCCATGATAATTGGTGTTTTGTATATAGAATGTGTAGAAGAAATATAGGAAATGTAACAATTTTTAGCCAAAATTATACCCACGTATGTTAAAGATAAGTCCCCACATACACATGCCCTCATTATTATTAAATTATGAACAAATGTCAGACCAGTACGAAATGTCAATAATGCAGAATTAATGGAAATATGCAGCATGAAAAGTGTGGTTGCGTGCCAAAGTGAGTGACATCCAGGGCCTCCCACGGGGAGTGCGGTTTTTAGATTGACATATTGGCAGTGTAACAACTTACGTTTTCATAATCCCGACATGAAACTGCTGGCGCCAATGTCAAAAATATATTGATACGGAAAAAGCGTTAACCAGATACCCGCGGTGGATCATTGTGATTACTAATGTGGCGTAGCAAGCAGCACCCACTCAAATGCCATCCGCAACTATGGAATACTTTTTTCATGAATATATTTTACAAAATATGATTTAATTTATCTCATGTAAACAGTAGATATAAAGTTAATTCCAGCAATGAAATTGAATAATAATTTGCAAAGTAATTTTTCTTACTAAAATAACAATTTTCTGAGGATGATAACGCATCGGTGATTGGGATGCATGTGGATGTGTGGTCGGGGAAGTTCGGTCATCGTCCATTTATTGATATACGTGTACCATCTATATCTTGTATTGACAGCTTGGCTATGATTCAAGATATATACTGCATAACATAATTGGTGAACAAAAAATTAAATCTATCTCTAATGTTTCCAGATATACTGTACTAAAAGCATTACCAAACAGTAAAAAAAAACCCTGAAAATATGGCAATGTCAGTCATGTTTAATAAGATTCTGGTCAACGATGATATGCCTTCTGTAGTGTGGATTTGGAAGAAAGCGGCTGAGGGGTGAAAACAGGTTATAACTGTAACACTAACAACAATTCTCAAGTCACAAAGTCAATAGAAAATATGACACCCACAAAATAGTCAGTTATATGATGTAATAAGTCTGTTGTACTAATGAATACTTAGATTTGAGTATGTTGATGGATGTCACCTTTTGTTGACTCTTCATTGAGAAATACTCCAGCAAATAGCCAAAAATTGCAAACAATTCCCACACAGATATTTGTTAAATAGACATTCAGCCATAATTCATTCTTCAACCACAAACAAACGACTTCGTTGTGTGACACTTCGAGCATCCAGTATATAGCAAGGATAAAAACCTACCTAATACCGATAAATACAAGCTAGTTTCTTGAAAAAGTAAGGCGGTCAACGGTTTCCGATGAAACCAACACGACATGTAGCTTCTGTCGAGAATTTTTTCTGACTGACAAAGGAGAACAACGGGGACATCACATGAACCGGAACTGCCACTTCTGAGAATTGATCGCTTATTTCGATCAAATCGGTGTGAAACAGTTCAACCGGAAGTACACACCAGGGACGTTGATTGGCTACATAGCATTGTGTAAGCCCCGCATTAGGATTTTATCCAAGTCTCGTCTACAATCCGAGTTTTGACGTTAAGTGAAAAAAGTGTCAACTGAGAACGAGCTAGTTCCTTGTGAGAGAGAAGTGTGTAAGAAGGTTTTCTGTAATTCCAGCAAAAGTCATGAAGTTTCTGTCGATGAATCATTTTCCTGACAAATATTATTTCATGTAAATAGGTCTTCACGTAGTAATAGAGTATCAACTGAACTCAAATTAGTTTCTTGAAGAGAGAAGCTATCTGTAGTTTAGTTTCTTGAAGAGAGAAGTTATCTATAGTTTAGTTTCTTGAAGAGAGAAGTTATCTATAGTTTAGTTTCTTGAAGAGAGAAGTTATCTATAGTTTAATTTCTTGAAGAGAGAAGTTATCTATAGTTTAGTTTCTTGAAGAGAGAAGTTATCTATAGTTTAGTTTCTTGAAGAGAGAAGTTATCTATAGTTTAGTTTCTTGAAGAGAGAAGTTATCTATAGTTTAGTTTCTTGAAGAGAGAAGTTATCTATAGTTTAGTTTCTTGAAGAGAGAAGTTATCTATAATTTAGTTTCTTGAAGAGAGAAGTTATCTATAGTTTAGTTTCTTGAAGAGAGAAGTTATCTATAATTTAGTTTCTTGAAGAGAGAAGTTATCTATAGTTTAGTTTCTTGAAGAGAGAAGTTATCTATAATTTAGTTTCTTGAAGAGAGAAATTATCTATAGTTTAGTTTCTTGAAGAGAGAAGTTATTTATAGATCAGTTTCTTGAAGAGAGAAGTTATCTATAGTTTAGTTTCTTGAAGAGAGAAGTTATTTATAGTTTAGATTCTTGAAGAGAGAAGTTATCTATAGTTTAGTTTCTTGAAGAGAGAAGTCATCTATAGTTTAGTTTCTTGAAGAGAGAAGTTATCTATAGTGTAGTTTCTTGAAGAGAGAAGTTATCTATAGTTTAGTTTCTTGAAGAGAGAAGTTATCTATAGTTTAGTTTCTTGAAGAGAGAAGTTATCTATAGTTTAGTTTCTTGAAGAGAGAAGTTATCTATAGTTTAATTTCTTGAAGAGAGAAGTTATTTATAGATCAGTTTCTTGAAGAGAGAAGTTATCTATAGTTTAGTTTCTTGAAGAGAGAAGTTATTCATAGTTTAGATTCTTGAAGCGAGAAGTTATCTATAGTTTAGTTTCTTGAAGAGAGAAGTTATCTATAGCTTAGTTCTTTGAAGAGAAAAGTTATCCATAGTTTCAATTTTACAATTTTGGATTCAAGCATCAAATCAGACATTCAGTAATCAGCTGTTCTCCATATTCGAAATTAGTAAATCTTAAGATTAAATTAGCACCAAACTCCATGCAGGTATACAAATACATATACACATACATGTAACAGTTACATTGGAAAAGAAAAGCGGTCGACATTTTTCTGTGATGAACCTAAGACATTTCTTCCTGATTTGTAACTTAGGTTAGACATATTTCCTCAGTTTGTAACTTAGGTTAGACATATCTTCCTGATTTGTAACTTAGGTTAGACATATTTTCCTGATTTGTAACTCAGGTTAGACATATTTTCCTGATTTGTAACTTAGGTTAGACATATTTTCCTGATTTGTAACTTAGGTTAGACACATTTTCCTGATTTGTAACTTAGGTTAGACATATTTTCCTGATTTGTAACTTAGGTTAGACATATTTTCCTGAGTTGTAACTTAGGTTAGACATATATTCCTGATTTGTAACCTAGGTTAGACATATTTTCCTGATTTGTAACTTAGGTTAGGCATATTTTCCTATAGGGAAATATATGAAAAGGAACATTGGTTCGTTAATTTGTCCTAATTAAAATGTTTGAAATGCAACGTTTCCTTTATATCCCAATCGGACCATATGCCAAATTTGGTAGGAATCCGAGCATTATCTCCAAAAATGCAGACCTTAACGAAATTTATTGGCCATTGTCGAAGCTGGGGTAACAACATAAGATCACCCTGCATGTACGTCGTACAGGCGCGCTAAAAATGAAATTAATCAACATTTGGGTGTATTTTGAAGCTGGATTCTTTACCAAGGTTTTCAAATGAAGTTTTGGTGTTGCTTTCTTCATTTAATGTTCATTGGATAGTATATTGATTGATATACACTTTGATATATTCCTTTGATATACCGTATATATATATATATTGCTGTAATATATTGATAGTTGCTGCCTTTTATATAGAAGAGAACTACGAAATCTAATAATTCCAAAATAAATTTCCATGGACCTCAACTGGTCCCTGTGAGTAAGTGTATCCCAGCCACGTTTTTTTTAAAGTATTAAAAATTAAAGTATTAAAGTATAAAATTATTTAAGCAGAACTCAAAATAAATAAAGCGACTACAGCAATACGATACATAGTGTAATGTCTTAGCTTTCAAAGACAAGTGTTTTCATTCTCAGAGAGTGGCTAATGGGGCCACAGATAATATTTAATATTTAATATCTAGTATTTAAACTGATAATTGGAAAACGAGAACAGTTTAAAAGTTACAATGCATGTCTCATACCCTACACTCAGCATCACCATATTAGTATCTAAATCTAAGGAAGTATAAAGTAAACATATAAATGGGCACACGCTAGGTTCTTGCAAGAACGAAGCTGTCAACAGTTGTCAATTATGCTCACAGTATACATCGTCTGGTTTCTATTCTAAATTCGGGCATGGTTTTTACGATTTAGGAAAATAAGACTTCCAAAAATGAATTAGTTTTGGCACTCAGCTGAAATATTCAGAATTCTGTGCAATACATTTTTTGTGGATCTGGGTATGGTGGTGTTATATTGGTTATCACGTATGTGAAGAATGCTCCAGCAGAGAGTCAAACAATGGATCTGACGTTCATCCGTGAACGACAACCAAAAACCGTTCTGTTTTGTACATCCAAATCAGTGTAGGTATACAACAAACATTTCATTAAATAAAGGATAATTTCTTGAAGAAAGGAATAGTCAACTAGTTCCCGTGATGCCACCAAGACAGCATGACATCCTTGATGTTATGCAATCCTTATCACAGATTTATTCTTATATCTGTTGAAATATATTTACTCTAATTCTCTCAATAATTGTAGGGTTATAACACTTTTATTGACAGACCAAGTGGAGAACTTTCGGCTAAAAAGAAACAAACCATCATTGCATTGCATGTATGGATTCTTGAATATGTTCTGAACAACTCACTGCTACGAGTGCATGTATTCAATTCCTGAACGTCTTGGACAATGGTACAGCCCAGCACTTGGAGCATTCAGGCTATATAAGAGAGAATCAGTCTTTCTTTATTCACTCGCTAATTCGTAACCAAATTTATGCCAAGCTGTTGTTTTTTTGTCGGGATCGTATGACAGGGCTTGATAGATTACCCAGTCTCGAGTAATGAATTCAGTTGAGGGCAAAGAATAATTTAATGATTGGGGTTTTTTCCAGTATCGGACAAGAGATAATTTTTACACGGTATCGTACGACATCTTATTAAAAAGAGATTGAACTTCAGGGACATGACAACAAGCCTCTGCACCTAAATGTCTTCAACCAAACAGATCGAACAAAAATCATATTTGCTCGCCATCTCTACGCATGCGTCTGCATTAGTTTATTTCATTGTTCGCCTAGATTCATACTTCTTGTATCAAAGTAATGCTACTAGCAGAAAATGAATCGCGTTGACCGTGATTCATTGACAATTATTGAATATTCAGACAAAACAGTCATGTTTTATTACGATATCACCCACACAGCCAACTAATTCAAATAACGCGATAGAAATGTCCAGCTTGAAGATTCTGTGTACAGAATGTGACTCGTTAAATTTCAAGGCTTGTTTAGTCATATAAATGTGTTTTCCCTTGTGCCTAATTGGGAATTAGCACTTTACCAATTGAAGGGGATTGTCAACATAATTACTAATTCTGCACTTTAGGCCGCCATTCTTTACTAAACCAAAACAAATCATTAATGTGATCCCGAACAGGAGGGGAAAACGTTGACATTAAAAACGTACCTGAACACATGACGAAGAATCTGTGACGTTAATATGAGAAAAACTTCTTTGTGTGTGATGGGAATAAGAACGATTTCCTTTCCGATTAAAAACCTACCAAATCAGATTTTTCTTGAAGTTTACATACTGAAATATCTGCGATGGTCAGTTGTATGAAAAGGGAGATATGATTAATAAAAACGTCCTGCCTGACCCATTTTGGTGCGAGTATTTTCTCTTGGAGAGAAAATTTAACACCCTCAAACCAAAATTATATTGCCAAACAACATATTCGAAAGTGTGATTATTTAAAAGAAGAATGGTTTCATGTTTTTGTTACAAGATGAATCATCCCTAGAAATTCCTCTAAAGTACTAAAATAAGCCAGGGAGCATTTGGATCAATCATATCTCCATCCTCGTGCAATTGAACATCCATCACACACAAATGATTTTTAGTGATACGGACGTTATGGCAGCAATATTATCATGTTTCCTTACTGAAATCCCCCTGGATTTGGCAGCAATGGTATATACAAAATGGTATTTTTCAACTTTTGATTCTGAAAGTCTTCACAGACCACGGTTGCATGAAAATGGCGGATTACTATGAACATATACTCCTGCATTTAGTGCAAAATTGTCGTATAATAATAATTTTTAATTTAGGATTGGAGCAAACCAAAAGCAACCATTTTGGCACGTTTACAACATTGGTCTATTGGGATGATATGTAGATTTAATCCTGATCCTTGAATTGTCTCAATATTCCGAATTCAAGCTGCCAAAATGATTCCTTATATTAATACATCCCCCTGAAACCAATGACTTAGTAATAACATCGCACCCATGGCGTATCTTAGTAAGACCGCCCTGGAACTATCGGGAGAACAAAATCTACTGATATATATAATCCTAGGAATATGGTTCAATAGGTGTCTAATATGGTCACTAGCAGTGAATACTCTGAAAAAATTACTGTGTATATTTGTGCACATCCACAATAAATTGTGTACCAGTGATACACATAATGTGTATATTATATACACAGGAATGTGTACTACTGGTACCACTGGTACCCAGTAGTTTTTACAGAGTATGGAAACGCTAACATGTACACTGTTTAGGTTTTATCGAGTTCCTAGACATTGTCAAACATGAGAGCTTTGTGCTACCACACGAGAAAGGTCTATTTCAGGCGTGGAAATTCTTTGTGGACAACGGCTGCTAACTGACTGTCGGATCTGACTTGTAAAATAACGCTGTGTAATTTGATGTAATGACAATTAGAAGACATTCTAATGAGAAATTCTGATGAGTACTATGAGATATATATGCTTGAATATACATCCCACAACTTATCTCCAGGCATGTATAGGTACTTCAGTATATGAAAATAAAGAGATATTTTGAGAACACGTGAATATTTTAGATAGAGGGGACAGTGCTTATATGAGTATAGCCGAAATATACAAGGCTGAAACTAGGCAGTTCATTTGTTTTACAGCCATTGGCCATGTATAATGCATTGTAGTTCTCAAAGGACGAACATTAACACTTCAGCGTTTGTGACATAATTTCGTTGCTGATAATGGTGCTTGAATTGGAATGAACGATGTGCTGTCTTTAAGAAGTACAAAACTTAATAATCGTTCGTTCGAACAAACTATGAGGCGGATAAAGTGCTAACAAGATCGAAATTTATCCTGCACATCCTGCGGGAGAGGCGCGTTTCTTTAAAGTCATTAAATGCCATGTTCTTGATGGCGCCTTATTATAAATTATGTCACGAGAACTTTCTATATCCGCAACCAATTAATAACAATCCTTCCAGGAATTAACGCCTCACCATCGAGTAAATCCACCCACCGGGTTTATAACATTTTGTAAAACAAAATCAAGAAAACATTGTCTGATGTGAGACACAACCTCGAAATTTCTGTGTTAATATATAACCTAATTCTGCTCTGTTTATGCATTGACTTCAGTCTTTCTATGATTCATCAAACACTAGGAGAATACCTATATACCTGTATCATGTGATACACGAATGTTCTTACCTTTCTATTAGGTCGACTTTTTGATGAGCTACATCATGGAGAAAATCCTTGTAACTCTTTTCGAGACTGGGTTTTCCGTACAAATCCCGGGCCGTCCAGTTTGTATCTGCGTGTAGTAACGCGTGAGCCACCGGGTAAAGACTCATATTCACAATTTTTGTAAGTCTGAAAGTAAAAATGAGACGAAAGAGTAAACACTTGAACAATAACAGTAATCTGAATATAAATCCAGCCCTCCAGGTAACAAGTTCTGTAGCGAGGAACTGTTGAATGCTCAAAGTCAAAGAGTGAGAGAGACATTTTACACACAATCTCACTTACCTGTAAGAGATGTAGGAAGATGTAGGAAGTGGGAAAAATTGACGAAGTCGTACGTCATACATGGAACGATTTCTTGCTTTAGTTCCTGAATGAATTATTCTTTTTTAGACTTCATCACAAAATCAATACGGTGATATTATTAATCGTATAATTGGAATCATCAGTGTTGGTGTTCTTTATCAAAGAAGTAGTAATAATAATATGGAGGAATATTTCCTTCTGGACTCTCTGTCATAGATTTCGAAAATATATAACACTTGGACGAAATTTGAAACAAGAATTGGATCTATTCATCAGTGATACCGTTTTGATGAAAGGAACAATTAGACTTGCCTAAAACTGAAAACTGCTGACCCGTTCTCTCTCACAAGAACTGGATTAATGTATATTATCTAATGGTTTTCTGTCTGCCTGGATTTAGATTGCAATGCTACGATACGAGAAAAGTCAATGGATTATTTGACGATTCCTGGACGATGGCACTTTTATGATTGTGGGATCTGACGTTGAGCTGTAAAAAATGACAACTGTTGATCTCTTTTCTCTCACAGGAAACTTATTTTATGCCTGCTCGAAGTTTCGTGCTAATACTGTCTCATGAATATAGTATTTCTATTATGGACGCGGAAATTCTTCATGGGCGAAGTCTGGCTACTGAATGTCGATCTGACGCTTCTTTTCTATTTAAATCATTTAATATTTGAGTATGTAATTTGAAAACAATCCTTGTAGTAATTACGCGGAAATGTTTTACGGACTGTCTACCAAAATTCAGATCTGATGCCGATAATTCATGTTCCCAATGGTCTTTGATATTTGCACATGCACTGTTAAGAATATCATGATTGTATATCGGGATTAAGAGATTTAATTTGTATACAGTGAGTGAGGCGTAAAATTTGAAAAAGGCTAGGAAACAAAGCAACTGAAACATAATATTTAATCGTAATCTTATGAGGGGAAATTAAACCAGAGGATAAAGAGAGCGTTAATATCATTAAAGATATTCAACTAATGTGCCTTGAGAAAAGCCACATTGTAGTTGTTCTGGTCTGAGAAATATTCATCGAAGACATTGTATAAATATTACATTAGCAATAGAAATGATCCAAACAAACAGCGTTGTTGAAGAAAGAGGCTAGGGTGCTTGCTGTAGTAGCACAACGCGAGTTAAGAACGGAGTCCAGCAAGATAGAGCCAGGCTCTACAATAAGCCTTCATAACAAATCGCTGAACAAAAATTTAATAATTTTGGTCGACACCATAGTGTCCAAGTTAAGCCCTTAAGAAGATCAAAGAATAGACGCAATTCCAGTTTGTTTTCCGTGTGTTCCGTTAATATTCGCAGCAGTATGGGCGGAGTATCAATTTGACTGAATGTCGATTTCTTTCTGGAGAGTCCGAAGTAATTTCCGCTGGGTTTGCGGGATTTCGTGAAACGCCAGAGCCAGCATGACGCGTGATTGGATGCCCGTTGTCCTCGTAGAAAACAGCGACTAACATTTCAATACCGGCAAAATTAATTTCATTTGGTAATTTGATATAAATGCGTTGCCTCTACTTCAACCGAGATAGGATGCGCAGTCTCAGTGTCTGCATATTATGGAGAAACATTACACGGGCATCTGGCAGAAGGGTACCACTCAGACACCAAACTACCGACTTGTCGAATAAAAACTGTACACTGCTCAAGCACAGAGCATTGTCAATGCTGTAAAACCTATTTGGTTGAACCCACAAACTCCTGATATTTTTAGTAGTTACCCCCAACACCCCTACCACACACACACACACGCACACGCACACACATCAGATAATTGATAACTCATGAATTGACAAATTTGTACTTTGAAAAGTCCGTCATTCTATATTGAGCCGTCGCCCATTAAAGACTTTTGCCTTTGCACTAAATAAAAAAATAACAATCATAGTATACTTTAGCTACTTTCCAGCAAGAGAGAAGCGGTCCAAAATGTTCAGTGATGACGGCAAAACATCATGATAACTAACTTCGATCTGCAGTTTATACTACAAGGTGCAATGCGCCAAGAAAACAACCTGCTTCAGTAATTTATACATTTCAATACATATACTATTATTAATCACTGTTATTTCGAGGATGACCCTTCCACGTTATTGTCTGTGACTGGCCATTTCTCTCATTTTGCAAAAAGCGAAATGCCAAGGCACGCATGCTTCGTAATGGCGGATTTCTGTCAACATCTTATCGAGGATTTTCGGTAGAAGAATTACAGAGAAGAGGTTTAATTATTGCCTCTTATCTCAAACACGCAGGACAAAGATTCTAGAATGTGTTCATATCGGGTATTCATCCAAATCGTTTCAACCCGTGCTCTCGGCCATTCATCCTTCAAACTCTTTTATCGGACCACGATTGTCAAATGTGACGTGAAATTTCGAAAACAAATTGACGCAGACGAACTGTTTGCAGAAGCGGTGATCAAATTCGGCCCCTATTATCGACCTGCCCTTATCCCTCTATGGTCTGATACGGGTAATGCAGCAGTTCCAGGCGCCCGGTTCCAAATCAAACTCTACCTACTATCTGGACGCAGGATCCATCTCGGCCCTCATGTCGCTGAAGGCCGAAGATAAACCAGCGCTGATCTGAGGGGTAATTGGTATTCCAAATCTGCCAGCAGATACCAGGCCAAGCTCTATGGCAACAATCGAAAGTACAGCTTTATTACCCCACTTCATGAATATGGGTGAATGGAGACAACATTCGGAAGGTGCTCTGTCTTTCGAGCATTTTCGAACAAGACCTTTACAGATCCTAACCATTTTTGCTTGTAATGTCTCCGAAAGGTGACTCCGAAAATATTAGCGAAAAGCAATTTGTAGATCAATATTTCGGAATATCATTATTCATGTTACCGTCATGTTTCATGATGACGCGAATAAATATATGTCGAAATATTGATCTACAAATTGCTTTTCGCTAATATTTTCCGAGTCAAAAACCCACTCTCCTCCTGTATTATGCCAACGCTGATGTTAATCAGTTATTTTCAGCTTTCAATATCCCTTCTGTATCAATCGATTGTGCGCAAAAAAATACCTCTGCTTTTTTCGAAAGGTAAAATGGTTCAGTGGTATGAGCGCCAGTCCTCAGGCGGTTGCTCTCCAAGACGAGGTGGGTTCGAATCCTAACAGACCACTATGTGATCTTTTACTGCAAGGCGGTAATCATGTATTGCTTATATCTGGTGTTAAAAAATTGTTCAACCGGTTTCGAACAAGGGCTTATCTGGATTTACTAGTCTTAGTGTCTTCCTAGGTCGCTTGAAAAAATGAAAAATGCTTACTATTTCTTGCTTTCTTGTTTAGCTATTTGTCCTTTTGCAGCCGCTTGCGAGTGAGACCTTCATGACGCTAACCAATTCTTTGCTTCCATTTCAAGTTCATACTTCATCACGCACTTCGAGCATGCCCCTAAATGTGTTAATCATTACTTGCTTTCAGTTTTCTCCGTCGCTTGCGAACAAGACATCACAATACCAACCATTTCTTGTTTTATTTTTAGTATATCTTTTTAGTCGCTTTCAAACGGCGCATCTGTGAAAGATTCATTTTTTTCATTCCTAGTCATTCGTTCGATGACGTTGGCCGTTCGTTTGCACAGTTCGGTTCGATCCCTATGTCAGAAAGCACACAGACAAACACGCAGCCAAAGGCGGAAGCATGCTCGTGGTTGTTTCAGTTTCCATAGAAAACAGACCCTTCTCGTATTGATCCATGAGAGCGATGTCAAAGTAATGTCGGTTTTATCTCCAATTGCAAACACATTAATTCAGCGCCGGTCCATCTGTGATTGGGATCAAATGCAAACACTGGCCCGCATCGATAGATAGGCCGCTCAGATTCTCATCTTCTTTCTACTTATATTCCTTCCCAGTATAATGCTGACGGATCCTCCATGCAGTTGATAACGTTTGCATGCGCCGTATATTGGCACTTCAATGGATCAGGCCATACATATATAATATAATACATATATAATATACAACTGATTCTGGAGAACTGCATTAGGCGGGCTAATTACATGTAAACTAGTGAAGGTAACAACACTATAGTCATTATATAATACACATCTGCCGTGTGGTCATGAAAATAACCTTTCTGCCATAATATTCTTGAATATTAATTCTATCTGACCTGGAAGGGCGATTATGAGCCCCCTACCAAGCTTTCCTC
>JAVTVY010021905.1:0-93818 GCA_036873755.1 Hanleya hanleyi
AAGTTCACAATTTCCCACCTTTTTGCAAATTTTGACCTTTGTCTGACCTTTTGCCCTCAAAGTAAATAATGTTATTCTCTGCCCCATATGCAAGGTAGGCATGAAGTTTTGAACTGGACATTTTATTAAGCTGGTTTGGAAAAGGACAAAGAAAACCCCAGAAAGTTAAAGGAATTTCATATTTATTATGAATAAGATCATCTTCATGGTTGCATAATATGCTCCAACAGCTTTCTGTGCCAGTCTGCTGTCAACGTATATGAATAGTAATTGCCAGGGCTGGTGTTGAAGAAGGTGAATATCTCTCACTTATCCTGGAAAGAAGGACTGCTTGTGACGAACCTTGAAATAATTCATTATGCGATGGACCAATAGCATCAAAGGAATGGTTTTGAGCCGATTTGCACCGAAAGACGTTTGAGCGTTCTACATGTATTTGTCCCCCAGGTGAATTGCTTTGTCTATTGAGATACATGATCACCTTCCATTGTTGGTGCAAATCATCACAAATATTACCCGTAAATTGAAAGAAATCATGCTTATATTATATGACACTCGATTCTGCAAGAAATTATACACAATTTTAGTAGAGCTATACAAAGATAAACAGACAATACATTGGTGGTAAAGATAGTCCGAGCTTCCTCTATTCTCTCCAGCCACAGACAATGAATGATAGATTGTCTTAGGCTGGGACAATATATCATTTTCTATCTGTCGTCGTGGTTCAAGGATATAAGAGAAAACTCCGACTAGTTTAAATCCCATACCTCCAACAACAATGTCATGGAACATAATACGCTCAATGTAAATATTCCCCAGGTAAAAGCGTACTATGAAATGGCAATCACCAGCAGGTAAAAGCAACTTTAATAACTTGATGTATCGCATGCAAAACAAAATCTCTAAAGGCTTGCGGAGACGCTGCTCACACAACTTCTACAGGACCATATCGTCTTCTGTTTGGAACCATGTTCTTGTCCCCATCAAATGAGCATGAAAAGTCAAAATTCAATTCAAATACTTTTGAATGGCGGGCCGAGTTTGAAACTATGAAAATCACTAACAGACATTCCAACTTTTATTTTAGGTGAAGAAGAGCAACACATAAAATGTTCCAGCGAATAGATGAATAAACAAAAATATATATGTAAGCAGTCTAAATCAGAATCTTAAATCAGATCTATCACATTACCATTTGAATCAAACCTAAAACCTCTATGATAGATGTACAGGAACACACATGGCCAACAAAGAGCTGCATTTGACTTAGTATATTCAAAAGCATTAAGAAAATATGTAAACTATGAAACAATCGGGAATCAGACCGAGTACAATCAGTAAATGGTAAAAAAATCAAATGAAAGCCTAATTTGTCTGAAGCATAAACGTGCAAATGATCATGACAATAAATCCCATACCTCCAACAACAATGTCATGGAACATAATACGCTCAATGTAAATATTCCCCAGGTAAAAGCATACTATAAAATGGCAATCACCAGCAGGTAAAAGCAACTTTAATAACTTGATGTATTGAATTTTTAGGAAAGCACAAAAAACAAGAGCAGTGAGCTCACATATCCCCGCCACATTTTCCCCAGTCAGATGAGACAAAACAAACAATTCTAGTACTTATTTAAAATCGCTCAACATGGATATATAAAAATAAAATCAGACCTTGAAAAAATGGATCAAGGTCAGTTATCTCACCTTAATTCTGGATCATCACCAGATGCATACATAGAATTAATTTGGGAAGCCTGGATTTAATTCTTCAGGATATATCATAATAAACACTGAATGGCAATAGGTCAAGGTCAGTCAACTTGGGTAGGCTTCAAATTCATCATCAGTCACATGAGCAATATGAATTTGGATACCCTAACTATAATAACTAAAAAAACATTTGCAAAAACTAGAATTTGACATTTTAAATTAGGTCAAGTTTGGTCATTTTCGATGACCTTCTGACCCATCGCCAAGTGCAATCCTTCAAGAGATATTGTGTTCACACCAACTATGGACAGACAGACGATGCCAATGACAGTAACTCTTTGGCAAAATTTGGTCAAGAGGTAATAATAAATCAAAACCAATTACCGCTACTTGCAATGAGTTTGAGGTATACTTGGAATTTGATCATAATACACATCTCTGAACTGAAGTTCACAATTTCCCACCTTTTTCAAATTTTGACCTTTGTCTGACCTTTTGCCCTCAAAGTAAATAATGTTATTCTCTGCCCCATATGCAAGGTAGGCATGAAGTTTTGAACCTATTCTGGACATGGAACAGGAGATTTTCCATTGTTTACAGGCTCTCTGGCTTGACATTTTGACCTGAACATACAATAACTTTCTTCTTTGCCCCATCAGCACAATATACCCAACGTTTGGTACCAATTCATAAACTGGAGCTAGAGATTTCCCTCTATTTTGAAGATTTTCTAGCTTGAATGACCTTGACCAATGGCCTTGACCTTTGACCTACTGACCTCAAAATCAATAGCCAGAAAGCTATTCCCAAATTATACCTTTAGTTACAATTCGGAGCGAAATGAGTCAATAGTTTTCAAGTTATCATGTTAACGGGAAAATGTGACGAACACATACACCGACACACATCAGCGATTCTATATCCCCTGACCGGGGTTCGGTGGGGAATAATAAATTGTTCATTTATTTAACATTTGCTTGATAATATGCAACATATAGGCAACAACATAACACTGAATGTCATCTTTTAAGAGTTTTACAAAAACAAATTATAACATCTAAGTGAGGATATCATTTTGCAGCTTCATACATGTACCATGAAGTCACCAAACACTATGATTACCATATCCCAGCATGCACTAAATCTCGCTCTTACTTGAACTCTCATTCATTCCTATCAATATTAAAGTGACACATAGGGCATACATTTTGCTTCTCAATATGTAACTACTTTTCAGTTCTCTAGTTTAAATCGGTAAGAAAATCACCTATTGCCAGGCCTTGTTTTTCATCACAAAAAAAAATAGGAATCCAAACTGATATAACCAACAAATCAGAGTGGGAGTCCAAAGCTATCATTTCTATAAAGATTGATAAGATTTTGCGAGAATCTGATGGATTCCTGTGAATTATTGTGTGCAAGAGCCGACCGTGACGGGAATCGGCTTCTGGAAAATAATCATGCATTGCATGTAGGCTTACTGCAATGTTTGCTGGAATAATAATCCATGTTCCATCAAATTGAACGCACTTCAACATACTACTATAACTTGATACAGAACGCTTCTTCTGTTTGCAATAATTCTTTACTACATGTACTTCAACCAGCCCATCAACAATCAAATATGCCTGTAAATATTAATGAATGCACTGTGGTTAACTAAAGTCTCAATCTGCATAGACTGAGGAACAGAGAGTACTATGTACTGGACTACTCATACTGGACTACTCATGAAACATGTCAATCACAATGAAAAAACATTATGAGTATTGAGAACATTTCTAATGTTCTGTTATTTTCTCTGAACATATTCGCACAAAATAATCTTGCACAAAACTATTTCTGGGGAGACTAGAGACTTGTGAAATTCTCATAACTTGTAACAATTTGCTATGATCAATAGTCTTGGAATGTTCCAGGTACTGGGGAGAAATTTTGGCTATTCAGAGACCATGTCTCGAGTTTTTCATAGCATTCACGGTAAATAAATGTGTGTGTGTGTTGGGGAGGGGAATCGAGCTGTAAGTGTTTTTTTATTGTTGTGTTTTGGGGCAGGAAGTGGAAGAAGGGGATGCTCTGGTGCCACTGTTATTCTACATGTAATTTGGTTCTATACTTGATGGTTATTTGCCTGGCTGCCATTATTGCCCAGACTATAGTAGACAGAATGAAGTAGCCATATGTTATGTGTAGTAGCAAAGCTGGGATGGAGGTCAGGTATGGCCAAAGCCATGGTTTCACCAACAAAAACAATGCACATCGGCCACACTCCAGGGCTGGACCATATCTCCTGTAAGCCAAAAAGTAGAGAATATTCTTCAGTTTACATGTAATAAGCCAAAAGGAACAAGATCCTGTATTGTACTGGTCTCAAGTTGTGTGAACACCAACAGATCAAGTGGACACAGCAGGGCTAGAATATATAACAAAAGATCATTATTAAGGTTTGTCTGATTTAAATTCTAATTCTATTATGGGCCATTCAATTATTGTGTATGCAGAAATTTTTTCTACCCCAGTCCCATTTGCAAAATTTAACCCAGTGGATATGGCGTGCCCCCTACACACTTTTTCGCTGTGCACGTAATACTTGAATGCTCCTTTACTAATTTTTAGAATAACCACCTATAGATGGATGTGGCTAAAATAAAATACTGAGCAGGTAATTAAGTAAAGTTGTATCTAATTATAGCGTAATTTTTGGACTTAAGGTGACTGAGCATCAAATAAAATTTATCCAATACATATACTGCATAGATATATATCAGAGAAGGGTTAATTCACCTGTTATCATACAAGGTACCGAAGGATGTAAGGGAGATAATAATGTATACAACCCCTCCTGATATCCACAAGGCAGGTAATGTCTGAAATGGTGAAATAAATCAAAACAGACATTAAATTGACATATTTCATCCTATTTTGTATAGTTAAGTAATTACAAATTACAGAGTGATGAGGAATGTGAAAAAGAGGACTCTCTTTGAAATGTCCATCTCAATAACAGGCAGGGGTTGGGAAAGAAATATTTTGTTGGGGACCTACTTGAAATGTCAACCATAAAAACAAGCATTCAATTAAACCAAATGGTTGGATTGAAAAGGCGATCAGAGAATGTAGCAGGTTTTGAGACCTGACTGGACAAATTAATGACCATAAACCAAAACACTGCCATTAAAGTTTTAATAATGGTACCATTGAATGGTTATTTCCCACCTTACAGAGATAACATTACACTGTCTCTGGTAATGTGACAGTACGCAGCTTCTCACGGAAATCTGTGTGTCATATATTTACATTTTTGGAAATATGTCAGCTAGTAGTCATATGGAACGCATATTCTCCTTCTACTCCATTTTGTTCCTTAAATTTTTAGCAAACTGTCCTCCAAAATTTCACCACAACCATTAATTTTTGAGTCACACAGATGTCACATACCAAAATTGGGATCAGTATATCAAAGTTCAAGGTCAAGTCTTGCCTAAAAATCATAAATTATGGATATCCCAAAAGAAAATTGAGATCAAAGTTCACAAGGACAAAATAACAAATTTGGTCCAAAATCACAAAATCATCAAAATTCATTTTCTTTTCTAGTCGATGCATAGAGATTTGCCAGATACTGAAATTGTCAAAGATGAAACCGGTCATAGGTCAATGTCACAGAACGTTTTCCTATTACTCTAGGATGTGGATTGTGCTAAAATTTCTGGAATACCTCAAGTTATGGCAAACAAGAAACATACTGAGATAGAAAGATCTCGAAAGCATCTCGCATGTATAGTATGAATTGATCAATGACAGAAATTGGTGTTGTTTTCTAAAAATATTCATCCTATTATTGTTAGATTACATTTTATTACCATACCTGTGTCAACTGTCCTGTAAGTTTATACAACATGATGTATACATGAGGAACTATTTAATGGGGGGAATTTGAAATATAACTGAATAATTAAAAAATAAGGACAGAGTATGCCTTCCACATTGATCAGAATAATTTCTGAATTTCTTAATGAGGCCTCACTTCCCACAGCTGGTCACTGGAAGAATTGTTGCAACTAATGTTACTCTCTCTCACTGACAATGTTGTTTGAGAGAGGCCAGACCTGTCTGTAGGTGTTCAGTGGTGTTTATCAGGAATTCAGCACTACTTTTGGCATGTGGATGTATGTTCGAACCAAATCTTGCTTACCCCTTTTCCGACTGCAAGCATTTTATAAATCAGCACAGCAATACCAAAATGTGACCACACATACACACTTCCCCATATTGGAAGAGAGGAGTTGTATTTCTTGTAGGGATATTCAACCTGAAAAATTGCAGAATGAGCAAGAAACCAATAAAAACTATCAGCAATAATCTTCATATCGAGGCTGTATGAAGCAATAATCAATATTGTCCATTACCACATACAGGAAGTGCGACATAAAATGTGTTATGTTCATCCTAGCTGTATATGGAGCGGAAAATTCAGATTTGTGGCATTTCTTGTTTTCAGACAAATTTTTCCAAAGCAAAACACAACAGCAGCAATGGAGAGCATCTGCGAATTGGGATCTCTGATTAGCATGATTAGTGCAATTCTTTCAATTTCCATACAAAGTTACGACCGTTGATCATAGGTTGTAGCTTTGCCATAGATCAGCCATATTAGCCAAGAAAACGCCCTAAAACTTACCAGAAGTGTTTTGGAGTTACACCTGAAGTTAGTAGCATTAATGGAAGCTCATGTGAAACAAGGACAGAGCATTTCCCTGAATATGTGGGAAGTATTCTTCCATTGCAGGGCTGCAAATAAGGATTGGGCATGATAACCTAGTGTAAAAGTTACCGGTACCCTGAAATTTGAGGTGGCAATCTGACTGGATATTGGCAAATTGTTGCAGTTGAAACTGTGGTGTTGATTAGGACTTGAAGATGGATTGTTGGTTTTCTAATATCGATAACCCACTGGCAACCTGTCCAACAAGTTACCACTAACATGGCAACTATAAATATGTAGTTTGTGATACTAGACTGTACAGAAGCTGGATACAGGGCTATAATCCAAGTTTAATAACAAGACATTATACATTTATCCTTGGGTCCTTATGGTAATTCCTCTAATAATTCAATCACAGGAAGTTCACTTTTCAACTCTGTTATTCAAACACAGAGAGAAGGCAACATTCCCATTCTTCATTCGAATTGAAGAAAAGTCATATAATGACAAACTAACACTTTGTAGCTGGTGCCATAGAGAATATTGCCAAATTAATGCCATTTTTGCTGCACTACTGGTGATCGAATTATTAGGGGAATTACTGTACACCCATGGTTCGATATCAAGTTGCCCAAAACATCACCTACTGTGATATCCCATACACCAGGCCTCGGCTGTAACATTTTCTAAAGCAGGTTACCATGATTAGATAATGGGTAACATGTTCCTCATAGTTAAATACATGTTAATACAAAATAGTATGGTAAACCCACTGAGGATCTTCTCAAGCTGGAATTGGGGAAACAACCCAGGACAATGCGTTTCCATTCAACTTATCCTGTACTCAAAAGTTTATTTTTTCAATTTGACATCTATAGATCCTCTGTGACCACTGTAACTAAATATAGTCACAGCAATGTTCAGACATTTCATAAGGCAAATTCCTCAGACTTAGAGAGTAAGGAAACAAAGTTTGAACAAGAGATCTGAAACAGTTACAGAGGAATTCACTCTTTTAAATGGTGATGACACTGGAGCAAAATTTCCATTAAAAATATAATTTTGGATTACAAGATAATACCTTTCTTACCTTGGGATATTGGCATATTGTTGCAGTTGAAACTGAGGTGTTGATAAGGACCGGAAGACAGGTTGGTGGTTTTATAATATTGGTAATCCTTACCAATTCGAACACTGATGTTTGGCAACCTTATTTACATGTACCCCAAAATACAACTTTTCACTGATGAAATCACCAAATTTCCAATTGATATTGGCTAAAATGACCCCTTCCAGCAATACCAGTTGCAAAAAAAATCTTTCCAATCTGTAGTCTATTCTCAATGATCATGATAATCAAATTGCAAGAAAATGTGTCAGAAAGATTTACCTAAGTATGCTCCCTCCCTACTGTAGTACAGTGTCTAATAAATGCAACAAAACTATAGTCAAGCAATTTCCCAGACCTATAGTCAGAGCAAGGAAACGAAGTTTGAACAAAAATGCCCTTAATGTTTTGGAGATAATTGCCTTTTAAATGATGATGGTCAATGGTGGTGGAGCAAAAGGTAATTTACTATGACAAATAACTTACTGCCTGGGAAATATTATACTCATCGTTGGGAGTCCTATCAACTCATTATGGTAACCAGAAACCCCAAAACCTTTTTAACCAATCAAAGTATAACAATCAAATATTATATATTTATCTGAGATTATCAGGTATGAATGTATTATGTATATACTCCATTATCCATGATACAGGAGAGATGCCAAGTTAATCAGTGGATCCAAACACTTTTATTAGAATACTTGATGATTTAGTTGTGCGGAAATACTGGTCAATAATAGACACTAAGAGTAATAATAGCCTTAAAACTGTATATACTGAAAGGGTGTATAGATTTATTGAGATAAGCAGATAACAGGCGTTGTCAAGTGGATTATGCAATCAAACTAGCTAGATTTAATACCATGTGCAGTGGTTAATGATACACAGGTGAGACCAATGTACCTGTACAAGGAAATGCCAGCCAATATCTTTATATAAGGCAGTGAGTGGAGATGGTGGAGTCACCAAACTTCATAAACCATGTTCAGCTCAAGTATACAATGTAACCAAGACCACAGAATAATACAATTTTATTAAATGTCAACCATTACATATTATCTGACTGTGAAATGTCACATATAATACATGTTTACCTGATAACTTCAATTTTCGGCATCACAATAAGATAAATACGAAGCTGCGCATCTGAAAACCCCTCGGCTCTGGGCGCCAGCCATTCATAATGTATTCAATTTGAAGCAAGACTTCAGGAACACCAAGCAGTCAAGTGACAAATATACAGATTATGAAAAATTTTGCCATTAGAAATGGCCTCGAACATTTCCGTCCAATCAGAGAAACCGGTATTCATTACATAATTCTGTTGATGCATCGATGATGTATACCAAATTTTACATGGAGCATTTGAAAATTATCAGAGATAGAGATCATTAATGATTTCTCATAAATTAAAGATGGCCGCCCATCTTTCCCACCACTCAGAGAAACTGATGTGGTTATTCATTGCAAGTCTCTTGATACATGGATGCTGTATACCAAGTTTCATATAGAACACTGAAATGGTATCAAAGATATACATCATTAAAGATTGTGCATAAATTAAAGATGGCCATCAAGGTTTCCGCCCAATCAGAAATGCCAGAACTGTCTATTGATACATCGATGATGTATACCAAATTTTACATCGAGCACTCGAACGGTATCAGAGATAGAGATCATTAATGATTTCGCATAAATTAAAGATGGCCGCCCATCCTTCCCGACACTCAGAGGAACTGATGTGGTTATTCATTGCAAGTCTCTTGATACATCGATGCTGTATACCAAGTTTCATATAGAACACTGAAATGGTATCAAAGATATACATCATTAAAGGTTTTACATAAATTAAAGATGGCCACTAAGGTTTCCGCCCAATCAGAAATGCCAGAACTGTCATTTATCGTAAGTCTATTGATGCATCGATGATATATACCAAATTTTACATCGAGCACTCGAACGGTATCAGAGATAGAGATCATTCATGATTTTGCATAAATTAAAGATGGCCGCCCATCCTTCCGGCCACTCAGAGGAACTGATGTGGTTATACATTGCAGGTCTCTTGATACATCGATGCTATATACCAAGTTTCGTATAGAACACTTGAATGGTATCAGAGATATATATCATTAAAGATTTTGCATAAATTAAAGATGGCCGCTAAGGTTTTCACCGAATCAGGAAAACTGGTTTGGTCAAGTTTCTTGATGCATCGATGATCTATACCAAGTTTCACACTGAACAGAGAAATGGTACCTAAGATACACAAGATTAATGATTTCGCATAAATTAAATATGGCCGCCAAAGTTTCCAACCAATAGGGTCCAGATTCAATAGGGTTCTGGGTCATGAGCATATGGATGTGCAGTGCAAGTTTGGTGTTCCTAGGGTAAGTCGTTCTGAAGATATCTTGGTAACAAGCAAGCTGTGATGGTTTCGCATAAATTAAATATGGCCGCCAAAGTTTCCAACCAATCAGGTCCAGATTTAATACGGTTCTGGGTCATGAGCATATGGATGTGCAGTGCAAGTTTGGGGTGCCTAGGGTAAGTCGTTCTAAAGATATCTTGGTAACAAGAAAGCTGTGATGGTTTCGCATAAATTAAAGATGGCCGCCAAAGTTTCCAACCAATCAGGTCCAGATTCAATAGGGTTCTGGGTCACGAGCATACGGATGTGCAAGTTTGGTGTGCCTAGCGTAAGTCGTTCTAAAGATATCTTGGTAACGAGAAAGGTGTGACGGACAGACGGACGGACGGACAGACGGACAGACGGCCAGACGGACAGACGGACAGACGTACATGACGACGACAATACCCTTCGGCCAAATTTTGGCCGAGGGGTAAAAATCGACCATAGAGGTCCATGTCCCCCGCTAGCAGCACCAGTTATGGTGGATTACATCCACCATAACTGGCGCTGCTGCTGCGGGGGCCATGGACCTCTATGGTCGATTTTTTGGGGTCGATGATATCTCATATCATTGATAAGAGTATGATTTGAAAATGGAGATATCGCTGATGAGCTTAACATAATCTAATACAACAGATGGCACCCATATTGGATTATGCACATCCATAAAACATAATACATGACTGTCCTCTCACTAAGGTCAAGGGACTCCCCAAGTTTGAAGTAGATCAGTTGAATCGTACTCCAGCTATTGTCCGGACAAGATCAAACTGCTTAAAATGCAATGAAATCCAGTATGGCCGATGGTGGCCATATTGGATTAAGCACGTCCTTGAAAAAGAATCCTAATCCTCCTCTCAACAATGTCAAGGCACTCCCCAGGTATGAAGTAGATCGGTTGAATCATTCTCGAGTTATTGTCCAGACACGATTCAACTGCTTACAATCCAATATGGCTGACGGCGGCCATATTAGATTACGCACATTGCTGGAAAACAATCCCAACCGTCCTCCCACCAATGTCAAGGCACACCCCAAATTTGAAGTTGATCGATTAAATCGTTCACGAGTTATTGTCCGGACAAGAAAATCTAAGATCCAACTGCTTATAATCCAATATGGCAGACGGTGGCCATATTGGATTATGCACATCGCTGAAAAAAAATCCAAACCGTCCTCTCACCGATGTCAAGGCACTCCCCAAGTTTGAAGCAGATCAGTTGAATCGTACTCCAGTTATTGTCCGGACAAAATCAAACTGCTTAAAATCCAATGAAATCCAGTATGGCTGATGGTGGCCATATTGGATCAAGCACGTCCTTGAAAAATAATCCTAATCCTCCTCTCAACAATGTCAAGGCACTCCCCACATATGAAGTAGATCGATTGAATCGTTCTCAAGTTGTTGTCCGGACAAGATCCAACTGCTTATAATCCAATATGGCTGACGGCGGCCATATTAGATTACGCACATTGCTGAAAAACAATCACAACCGTCATCTCACCAATGTCAAGGCACACACAAAGTTTGAAGTTGATCGGTTAAATCGTTCATGAGTTATTGTCCGGACAAGAAAATCTAAGATCCAATTGCTTATAATCCAATATGGCTGATGGCGGCCATATTAGATTACGCACATTGCTGAAAAACAATCCCAACCGTCCTCTCACCAATGTCAAGGCATACCCCAAGTTTGAAGTTGATCGGTTAAATCGTTCACGAGTTATTGTCCGGACAAGAAAATCTAAGATCGAACTGCTTATAATCCAAAATGGCTGACGGCGGCCATATTTGATTACGCACATTGCTGAAAAACAATCCCAACCGTCCTCTCACCAATATCAAGGCACACCCCAAGTTTGAAGTTGATCGGTTCAATCGTTCACGAGTTATTGTCCGGACAAGAAAATCTAAGATCGTACTGCTTATAATCCAAAATGGCTGACGGTGGCCATATTGGATTACGCACATTGCTGAAAAACAATCCCAACCGTCCTCTGGCCAATGTCAAGGCACACCCCAAGTTTGAAGTTGATCGGTTGAATCGTTCACGAGTTATTGTCCGGACAAGAAAATCTTACGGAATTACGGAATTACGGACACCGGTGTTTCTAAGTCCCCCCCCTACTAAGTAGCGGGGGACAAAAATATCTCTGGATCGTGAAGGAAATTACAGCTCCAGTTTTATTCTACTCATGTTCAGGGATCTGAATGGATTACACTGTACAACATCTATCAAATGGGTCAATTTTCATTTATGAAAAATGTCACCTTTTGAGTTGCCAAATCATGCACTTAGAGGAACACAAACAACTCCAAAACCGTTTCAGCTCTTTGTCTATCCTGCAAGACCACTATACTCAAATTTCATGAAAATCGGACCAGCCGTTGGAAAACCATTGATCAGAAAGGTTTATAAATGTTCATGATTACAATGCCATCTGATGATCAAATGAAAACAGGTACCAGGCAAATTCCCCCAACCTACATGTAAGGAGATAGCAAACAAAGTTTGATCCAAAACTCTAAAACTTTCCAGAGATATGGATATTTCAAATGGTGCAGGCGGCATGGCATATTTTAGAATTCAGCAGCCACTAGATCAATCAAAGGAAATATATTACAGCTCCAGCCATATCATACTTATGTTCAGAAACATGGAATATACTACATGTAGTTTACAACTCATCTCTATTCAAACGCGTCAATTTTCATTCCATGAAAAACGTCACCTTTTGATTTGCCAAAATCATGAGCCTGCTGCCAACACCCACACCTTTTCAGCTCTGTGTCTACCCTGTAATATCACTATATACCCAAATTTTAGAAAATTGGTCAAGCCGTTGGACAAAATTGCACCAGAAAGGTTTATAAATATTCATGACTACTATCATCTACTACTACTACCGTACTGACTACCACCAGCGACCAAATGAGAACACAAAAAAACACAATCAGCCAAATTCCCCAGACCGAGATAATTACTTCATCTAAAAAGCCTCCAATAGTTTCAGAGATCTGTACATTTGAAATGGCGGCACCGGCGGCGGAATAGTTTCTCGGTGATAAATAAGAGCAACCACTTTGTGGATATGCTCTAATTCACGGCAGCCTATTTTGAGCATGTTGCAAACAACAGTAAACAAACACATCATTGTTAGTTAGCATATAAATGCTAACCTCATTACTAGAAGAACTGCCAACTATAGTTTTTCATTTAAATATCAAAAGCTCATACACATCTATATCAGTGTGATGTCAAATATCTTTATCTTGATTATGGTTTGTGAGATATTTGGGATCAGGGCTACATAATAAGTGACATCATGCGGAGTTCGTTGACAAGACATATGGGGAAATTAACCCTACTTAGAGATTGCAATCTATCAACACTTTCAATTCTGGGAAATAGTAGATAATGATATGCTAGACTGGAAAAGATGATATAACATAACATAATGATATAAAAGTTGATGAGTCAGTGTTTGACATACCTGAGGAATGTCCTCTAACAGTCCAAGGCGTGGTTTACCAGGAGACCAGCCAGGACCCTTCCAGAATATGGCCAGTTTGTTAGACCATCCCTCCACCTCAATTACCCTCTGTAACATGTACTCCAAGTGACAGAACTGGGGATATAGAGTCAATCTAAAGATAATTCTTCACTTAACACACAATGCGGGCTGATAAAAAAATCTTCAACTGTTTCACAGATATTAATGTTTGAAAAAGCAGTGCTAGCAGATCTGGCAGAACCATTTCTCACAAAAACATAATGGCATTCATTTTGTGGAAATGCTCTAGTAAGCATCTACTTCTTATAGAAGAAAATTACTGTGCACGTTAAACAATCTGATGGAACTCTATGTGGGACATGCAAGGATGCCTGCCATGTAAGATAATAAAATGTCTACCAGCAGGACCGGACTCTCAACAGTATGACAAGAACCCCATTTGAAATATGCAAAACCTAAGTTGAGCAGCTTTGGCATGGAAAATATAGAAAAAGATACCATGATGTGTTCAGGGCTGTTCCATTTGAAAATATGTACCCCCCCAGGAAGGCGAAAAAAATAATAATATATTGGTGGGTGGGGTTGTCCAGAATAGAAATCTCTTGGTGGTCCCTCCAGGTAATAAATTGCTTCTCTTGGTGATTGTTTAAGCCTGTAAAAATATTGCTTCTATGGGTGGGCCCTCTTTTACCAATATGCACTTTGTTATTTGGAAAGGGATTCCTTTAAAATGGAAATTGATGTGAAAAATCGCGGAAAACGAGCTTTATCCGGTCCTCGACATTCTTCGTTGCGCTCTGACAACTTCCGGCTGTTTGGAGTAGTCTCCCTTGAAAACAAAGAATGGGTGCGGACCGAGTGGTCTCCCTTTCCTCCTTTCGGATATTTCCATGGTTTTCCGTTCGGCCTTGAAAATTTAGGGTAAAATGGCGGACTGGGATTGTAAATCTGTTGGTGAATGGTTGAGGCGGGAGGGCTTGGGACAATATGTTCGAAGGCGAGACATTATTTTATACAATATGTATTCAACGAACACGAAATACTAATCACTTGCAAATATATCTTGTAACGGCGTTCTTGAAAATATTCACGGTACATCGTGACATCACGTGGTCCTGAGCAAATCCAAAGGGGAAGTGTGATGATAGGCCTGTATCAATGAATACTCACGTGGACTGTTTATGTTTACATTTTGGACAATAGCCGTGCGTGCGCAATGGGTGGATGCCTTTTCCCTTCCAAATAAAAAATGTGGATGAGTGGGCTGCTATGATGAAAAAAAAAATGCTTCTCTCCCAGGTTGTACTGGACATTTATTTGCTGTGCTTGGTGGAGGCAAGGAGAATTAATTTACATATATTGGTGGTAGGGGTGTACAAAGTTTCCCTTCCTGGGGGGGGGTACATCTTTTTAAATGGAACAGCCCTCAGAAAAATCTGGGAAAAAATTGCAATTTTGGCATCCTGATGTCAACGTGATGATGATAGCTATTAGTCCACATGTCCACAACATTCTGTAACATACCTGTGCAAAGAGAGGATTCCAGGAATCCACATTGTGAACTAATCCATATGCCACTTTCTCTTCCTCTCTCTCAGGCTCAAATGTACCTGAAATTAGAATATCAGTTTCAATAAATATCAGTCACAAAAACTCTCTACAGGGCTTTAAATGACACACTAGACAAACTATTTAATATTGCGCCCAAATTAGAGATGTGCTCAAAATAGAGAGCAGAAGAAAAATCGACCATAGAGGTCCATGTCCCCCGCTAGCAGCACCAGTTATGGTGGATTACATCCACCATAACTGGCGCTGCTGCTGCGGGGGCCATGGACCTCTATGGTCGATTTTTTTTGGTCGATGATATCTCATATCATTGATGAAGAGTATGATTTGAAAATCGAGATATCGCTGATGAGCTTAACATAATCTAATACAGCAGATTTCACCCATATTGTATTATGCACATCCATATAACATAATACCAACTGTCCTCTCACCAATGTCCATGCACTCCCCAAGTTTGAAATAGATTGGTTGAATCGTTCTAGAGTTGTTGTCCAGACAAGATCTAAATGCTGAAAATCTAAGATGACTGATGGTGGCCATCTTGGATTACACAGGTAACTGAAAAGCTATGACAACTGTCCTCTCACCGATGTCAAGCCAAACTGCAAGTTTGAGTCGATCAGTTGAATTATTCTAGAGTTGTTGTCCAGACAAGATGCAACTGCTTAAAATGCAACATAATCCAATATCGCTGGTAGATGGCAGCCAAATTGGATTATGCTCGTTCATGAAACACAATCCCAACCGTCCTCTCACCGATGTCAAGGCACTCACCAAGTTTGAAGTAGATCTGTTGAATCGTACTCCAGTTATTGTCCGGACAAGATCAAACTGCTTAAAATCCAATGAAATCCAGTATGGCTGATGGTGGCCATATTGGATTAAGCACGTCCTTGAAAACAATCCCAATCCTTCTCTCAACAATGTCAAGGCACTCTCCACATATGAAGTAGATCGGTTGAATCGTTCTCGAGTTATTGTCCGGAAAAGATACAACTGCTTATAATCTAATATGGCTGACGGCGGCCATATTAAATTACGCACATTGCTGAAACACAATCCCAACCGTCCTCTCACCAATGTCGAGGCACACCCCAAGTTTGAAGTTTATCGGTTAAATCGTTCACAAGTTATTGTCCGGACAACAAAATCTAAGATCCAACTGCTTATAATCCAATATGGCTGACGGCGGCCATATTGGATTATGCACATTGCTGAAAAAGAATCCCAACCGTCCTCTCACCAATGTCAAGGCACACCCCAAGTTTGAAGTTGATCGGTTAAATCGTTCACGAGTTATTGTCCGGACAAAAAAATCTAAGATCCAACTGCTTATAATCCAAAATGGCTGACGGCGGCCATATTGGATTATGTACATTGCTGAAAAACAATCCCAACCGTCCTCTCGCCAATGTCAAGGCACCCCAAGTTTGAAGTTGATCGGTTAGATCGTTCACGAGTTATTGTCCAGACAAGAAAATCTTACGGAATTACGGAACTACGGAATTACGGAACTACGGAATAACAGAATTACGGAATTACGGACATCGGTGTTTCTAAGTCCCCCCACTAAGTAGCGGGGACAATAATTACAAATATATGCAAAGATTTCATACATTTCCTGTTGGAATCCATATTTATATGCAATAACTTAAAATTTGTGAATTCGAAACCGTTTTTGTTCAGTTACATTCTTTTTAAATTTGATTCCATACTTTTTGTTATCCGATGTTTTTTTATTTGTATTCGAAGCAAATGTAAAATATATGTGCAATACTTGCATTGTGGGTAATATCTAACCCCGCCTATTTGGATATGTAACGAGTCTTTTCATTGGCTATTGAGAAATCGACTGCGAAAA
Organism: Hanleya hanleyi; assembly: GCA_036873755.1. Classification (NCBI taxonomy): domain Eukaryota; kingdom Metazoa; phylum Mollusca; class Polyplacophora; order Lepidopleurida; family Hanleyidae; genus Hanleya; species Hanleya hanleyi. Next base: position 16,901 of record JAVTVY010021905.1, read on the forward strand.
TGGCGATATCTTTGAGATATTTGGTCAGCTTCCCTTCACTCAAGTCGTTTGTTTATGATTTGACACTAAGAATGGAGACAGACAAACATTATCAAAGACGACCTCGACAGCCAAAGACGAGATTTATCCCTATGGATGGAGGCAAACCGACTGTCAAAGATACCGCCATTTTCGCCGTCGATTTCCCAATAGTCAATGGAAAGTTTTCGGCCTGAAATTCTACTCACCGTGCAATTCTTGGAGCATTGGTAGATCTTTGTGGAACAACGCGTTGTCACGTGCCAAACAGCTGACGGACATGAGGTAGGTGCTGAGGAAAGTTGACCGGAAGTCGTCTGGCAGTTTTCCTGGAATGCATTTCACGATCAAATATATATCACTCTCAGAAGAATTCAAATCCCATCTTCGCATATCCAAACGTGTTGCCTTGGCTGAACATAACACATTATCTGATCAGAATACGGGTTTGTGATGTTACAGCGCCATGAATATTCCGTGGTCCATATTAGGAGAAATGCAATATATGACCTCTAAAAATTCAAATTTGATTGACTATTCGAAAGAAATTAACATCAATACAACCACCACTTGCCATATTTGTGAATCACACAGAAAGACATCAAAGAAAATCCTCACTGCACGGTGTCGGCAAGCTCTTATCCTGATTGGCTAACTGACATCACGTGCGTGTCTGGGTTTGAACAATTTACTCTATTCATTAGGTCAAGGTCAATGACGGAACGTTAGTGTGGTATTCAACTTGAAATGTGAAGATGCCGAAATTCAGGCCAAACATCCACAACTCAATTTTCAGGGATTTGACCCTGAAATCCAGGAAATTTTCGCTGAACTCAATGCTATATAGTCAATGCTCAATGCTTAGTCGTTGAAATTCAGGAATTGTCACTGAATTTCAAGATGGAATGCCTGAAAATTGAGTTTGTGGAGTATGACCAGAATTTCAGGGGAAACCCCTAAACCATTTTGTGAGTAGTTATTATAGGCATCATATAGCATCTTATGCATTCATATAACAGCGAAGACAATACGGTACAACATTAGTCTGCCATATGAGCTCGAAATCGCATGCACATCAGTTTCTTCGTCTCTCCACAAATTATTTCAGCGACTGAGGATCCTAAACCTAAATAATACATTCACCAATCCAAAATCAATTTTACCTCCTATAACACAAGGTCGCGTCAATGGGGGACTTGCACAATACCAAGTATCCAGTTATATTATCTGATTGTCACTTACTGTTTGTCGATTTTGGCCCTGCTAACCAGTCTACTGACAAAACTACCACTTCGGTCTATTTTTGGTCATATTGAGCAGGCCTTCAATTAAACTCGAGTGATTGACCAATCATATTTGAGGAGCTGAGGTTCACTCCAATATCACGAGATTGACTTTGGGCTGTCAGCTTCAAAATCGATATACTGTAACTGCAGATACATGTACCTCCATCGGTCTAGGAAATGCTTGTGTTCATTGGTCATATTTTCTTTTTCCATCACAAGGAAGCAACCATTGTAGACTTCCGGTTCCAGCTTTTAATTAGATTTCGTTTTATATTCTACAGATAAATAATATTCAATCTAACCTGTTTTCGGCATGTCTTCTTCCATTCGTCTCTGCAGATTAACGCAGGCGGTGTCGGTCTCGTATTCTTCATCAAAAAGAAAAACCATTGACATATTTTAATTTTATGACCGCCATTTTGAATTTACACATGATCCGGTCGCAATATTATCACAAGATTGCAAGCTATCAAGTCAAAAATATTGAACTACTGCCGTTGAGTTATGTGGTACGGTGTGTTATGTCTCTCCACCCTACCTGTCCCTCAGACAGGTCAGATAGGGTTAATCAAATGGGGTACGGACAATTCTCCCACTCGGACAGTTTCCCACTGGGACAATTCCCCACTGCACAGTTCCCCACTCGGACAATTTCCCACTCGGACATTTTCGCACCCCATTATAACCATGAATATTAAACTATCATTTACAGTAGATAAAAGTCCCCGCACATACTTATTAAAACACGGAAAACTTACAGAATGCAATAATGGCCCACTCCCACTTAATTAGGAAAATAAAGAAGAGCCTGTCTGTGCTCTTATTTCCCCTGTATTCAAAGAAAATTAATGGCGTTTTCTCTTTAACTACTGGGAAATATATTACGTATGTATAAAATTACGTGAGATATCACTGCTTCAATATAAACTCTCCCAGGTTAAAAGATAGGGCGAAGAGAAGTTTTACTCTGCTGAAGTCACGTGTCACTGGAAAGTTTTAGTACTTATTTTTTTTGTAGGCTAAATTCGAAGTGGGGAATTGTCCGAGTAGGGAAATGTCTGAGTGTGGAAATGTCAGAGTGGAAAACTGTCCAGTGGGGCACTGTCCGAATGGGGAACTGTTCTAGACCCTAATCAAATCTCAGGCCCTCATCTGATTGAAGTACCACCCGAAGCATTCTCAGTAAAACATGAAAGAACAACAAAGGGTACCTAACTAAGTTCAATGGTCACGAGCTTTCGCATATGGTGGATATCTGCTTCGTCCGTCATCTGAAGAAACAGATATCCACTATCTGCGAAAGCCAGTGACCATTAATCTTAGTCTTAAAGATGCCATGTTTCGTTATTGTTTTATACTACAAAGACAAACATGGCTACCCCAAATTTCTAGTAAAACATGGGTACAGTTAATTTCCAATATATAATTATAGTAATGCCGAAAGAGTGAATTCATATAATAAAGAAACTTTACAGAAACTCTGCGATTGGTTGGATTTTCTTCTAATTTTCTGCACAGGCCAATGAATATTCCGTATTTCTTTTTGAAAATTTGAATTGACCAATCAATTACTTTAAAAACTGGAAGATATGCCGTGGAGCATTCTTGTTTTCTATAAAGCCGCATTAGTATCGAATTATTCTTAGTGTTTGCCAAAAACGATTATTTATTTTTGAAAAAAATTGACGTATGCTCCATTCGCATCTCTGGAAAGTGTTACATGTACAAAAAGTATGGTAAACTCATTTCCCAGAATTCACTTTTTCTTTGCCAGAACATACGACTCCGCCGCCGTGTTGTAAGCAGCCCCACCAACATGTTTCGTCAACTTGTTTTTTTTGCATAGCATGTGGATAGGTAACTGTAATCGATTAACATTTTCCGGTTCTTTAAACAAATCAAACGAAGCTGAACGTATATTCTTCATTCGCATCTTGGAAAGTGTTAAATGTTCAAAAAATTAGACAAACTCATTTCCCAGAAATCACTTAGTAGTTCTTTGTCGGTTCATACGACTCCGACGCCATCTTGCCAACTGCCCCACCAAGTTGTTTCTTCAACTTGTTTGTTGCATAGCATGTGAAACAGTTAACCGTACTCGATGCAAGGGTAGGTTTTGTTTCCGGGTTCTTTAATCAAATCAAACGAAAATGGAATAAAGCCGAATTTTTACCGATCGCATCAACATTTTCTCTGGCTACACGAATAACAAAGTTGACAAAGCATTTTTACCGGGGACATGTTTGCTTTGTTAGATGAATGACCTCGTGTCGGTGAAATAGTAGCCCACTGCTATCTCAATGAATGTTAGGTCTGAGCTGAAATTGTGCTTGAATTGAATTTCTTTACCTGTTTCAAATAACCTCATAATCATCTCCGCCATGCTCTTGATTGTCCGTTTGAAAGCTGTGCTCGGAAGTTTGTGTCGCTTCTGTACGTCACCGAGGAAGCGGGCTAACTCTTGGTCTGAAAATTGACAAATACATGACATACAACGACTTTGCGTCAACACTTCTTTTCACACAAAAAAATCAGTAGAGTTATCTCCCATGACGAATTCACCGTCATTGGGTTTTTCTGTAGCCCTCAGACCATTAAGAAAATTACATTAACGGCCACGATAACGTAATGGTATCTCGCCGTTTCCCTAATCCAGTGCATGTAGACTTACAAATTTCGGCAAGAAGAACTCTACAACCTGACAACATCTTGATAAGTGTTGCCCAGCTACATTATGGGTAATGTGCCCTCGTACAAATTACGTCATAACTTTGGCCTTCTCTGTTTTGAGAAAGCGGTGTACGTGCACCAAATAGTCCACCTGGGCATGGAGTTAACTCTGGGTAACACCTTATTATCAGACCCTGAGTTAAAAGGAAACTCGCAGCGAAACCGAATATATTTCATACTACGAACCACGCGGCTCTTTAGAAAGAGTGACTGTGGTAGCCCTTGGTCTATTAAGGATGTCCGCTGGTGATAAATCAAAGTAATTAACTTTTTGAATAATGTGTGTTGTTGCATTCATAATTATGTAATATGAGGAAAAACAAAGAAAAAAATATAGGTTGGTGTGAATTTTTTAGCTGTAGGCGACGTTAAGTGGACTGACCCATGCTCAATTTGATAACCCAGAAAGCATAGGGTATAGCCCCATTTTTAAAGCCTATTTATGAAAAAATCATATAAATAGTATTTAACTTGTTCTTATATTCTAACTGTTTACAGATAATCACAATGTCTATCAACATTTAGCAAATTGGATGGGTGTCGGTGTGCAAAATTCTCGGCTAGAAGGCTTTTAAAGGAAATCCCCATCTCTTAACCTAGGGAAGGGAGATAACCCAATAGAAAAACAGGCAAAATGACTGCCAAAGTCAAAAACCACCAGCGAACATCCTTAATTATCACGCGGCATTTTAGAAATAGTGACTGTTGTATCCCTCGGTCTGTTGATAGATATAAATAGATCGAGGGATACCATAGTCACTCTTTCGAAACTGGCCTTCGATTATTCGTCGTAACAGAGGCTGAAAATAATTTAAAAGCATTTCTCTACTTTGACAGAGGTGCTTTTAGTGGTCTGATGCCTGTAATGTAATTTACGTGTTAGAAAAGACTACCTGTTAAAATAAAAATTAAATCGGGGCTCCGCAGAAACAACCACTTATTGGAAGGTTCTTGAACATTTTGACCATACTTTCTTTGGCATGAATATACCTCATATGCTCAGTGCACTAAACATTTTCCAATGCTAAATTAGTAAGTCTGTTAGGGGACGTGACAACGATTTAATCGGGTTATTTTTCTGCACCATCGGTACAAACTTCGAATATGTATAAAAAATCACTTGTGATTGTGGCACTAAGCCGCGTACTTGATTGAATTAGCGAACTGTTCCTGACTGGACTCGGTAGCTCAGTGGGTAGAGCAGTGGGAATGTATCTAATGAGTCGTGAGTTCGATTCTCACCCGAGCCAGTATTTTCTGGTCGGGTGTTTCACCTGAGCCATTATTTTCTGGCCGGGTGTTTCACCCGAACCAGTATTTTCTGGCCGGGTGTTTCACAATGTAGGAATATAATTAAACTTGAGAAAACATGTACAATAAAGAAGTTCTTTGAGTGCAGTACTTAAAAATCACTCAGCGGAACGGTTAAGGTTGTATAGAGAATGCGTGGTGAAAAATCGACCGAAAGCTTCTTTATTTAACTGTTACCATTACACTGAATTCCACTAGCGTGCGTGCACATGCGCAGTGAAGAGTTCTAACAAACCCTCTCAATAGGATCCGGGTTCTTATCCAGCAATCTGAGCTAACTAACACGGTACTCACCGTCATTTATTTGTGACATCTTGTCCACCAGTTCAGATTTGAGAGCTTCCAAAGGATTGTCTACTTCCTTGACCAGAGTGGACATCTGACCAAGTAGAACTTTCACTTCGTCAATTTTTACTGCTGAAAAAATATATATGAAAGATAAACGATTAGGGTTAGGTACCGGTAAAGAAATTTCGCCAGTTAGGGAAAAGGAAAAATTTGTTAGAGGGTACTTTATACTGGCGAGGACGCGCGAGTAAAGATAATAGCCTAACAGTATTTTTTTGGACGATATGTGGACAATTCCTCATCTATGGCACTTTCAAAATGATATATTTAAATACTTAACATGAATCAATATATATGTGGTTTTCAAAGAATAGTGAAGTTCATTTTCCTCAATCCGTGTTCTAATCTCAGCTGATAACATGAAAGAAATTCCCAAAGTGAGAACTGGGCTGATATGTGATCGTAATAATCAGAGGGTATATCTAACAGTAGGAGATACATGCACAGGGGCTCGTTACCGTTGTTAATTGGTTAATTAGGTTGATTATAGGGGTCGCGGTAGGGAATAAATGATTTATTCCCTACCTCGACCACCCCTCCTCCCTCCCCTATATTCAACCTAATTAACCAATTAACAACGGTAACGAGCCCCTGTGGGTAAATGTATGTAATCTGATGCCATGAGAAAGGTTGGAGGAGTTGGACAAAGTGCTGGTTTCTCTCTTTGTACCTTTCATTGGTTTAGACGTGTCAAACATGCCGTCGAAAATATCCATCATTCCAGTAGCCTCTTCAAGAGAGTCCCCACTTCCGGTTCCATCTTCCCATTCATCTGTCTTCGGCTTTTCCCGCTGTTGTCCCTTTCCTGGCCATCGACCACCACTGCCATATTTGTCACCTTTTTGAAGCAATTCTTTTAAATTCAATCTCCCGCCAGCAAACAGGTCGCTCAAGTCTTTGTTTTCTTTGGAGAAGAAATCCCCTAAATGCTTTCCGTCGTTCTTGAATAAATTGGTGAAGTCGTGTTCACCTAGAAAATTAATCCTGTCGAGAGGAAGTGTTGATCCGTCACTTCCTCTTGATTGTTCGTCAGAATCGGTTTCATCGACAGATTTGGAAGGCGGGTCTTCTTTAGATGCAGTCATTGGCTGAAAACAATTGAATCCATGAAATAAGCAACGTTCTACCTAATGATTTCATAAAACATAATGGAGTTGGCTGCTAACATTCACTTATTGTCTTGCTAAAAAGTGTCTTGGTCGTAGCATGGTAGTGTGATATGCAGACTCAGATTTGGTTTTGTCCATTCGGTTTCCAAATCCAGTTTATCGCCCTACAAAAATTTTTCAGGCAAAATAGCTAATGAAATTTATTATAATATGCTATTTAGGCCTTCGGTTTGTGAAAGATCAAAATGATTTTGACTGGCTGGGTCAAAGCCTTGATATTTGACAACTGAACGAGCAAACCCAACATTCCATGTATTTCAAAATGAGATGTTTGAGTGGCAATTATAGTGTAAGCACAGAGACTAACGAGATAATATGGTCAACAAATTATATCAATGAACTGAAAAACACGACGATTTTGTGCATATTCCTGTACCGTTTTTTTGAATCGTAATGAACAGTTCATCATGTTTGATAACGGTGCCGGAATATATAGAGAATCCTTTCTATATTTAGTTAATAGAAGGCTGGCACAATAAACCGGAAGTGCTAATTTTGTTAGTTGATTGACTAACTGGGCCAAAATGAACAAACGGGAAGCGCCAATCACAGTACCTGTTATTGTGCAAGTCGCAAATTTTAAACCATATATTGGTAATATATATACCAAAAGTATTAGACACCATCTTGCATGTAACCATGGCAACAGGAATATTATCTGAGCGACTGTAAGACAAAAACGGCATTCTTTTATTAATTATTGATTCCCTCCCATTGGCTATTTCTCGCGTGAATATGGTTGCCGTCATGTTGGCGTGACGTCACATTACCGTCATGACGAGGTGACTTTACAATCACATTACTGCCATTTCGAGATGACGATACCGGAAGTATACCACACGTATAGTGTAAATTCGCAATATTAGAAAATATTATATATGTGCAAAAAGAACATTTTTCTTGACTCAAATTAGATATCGTGGTAGCGATTACCGTGATGCATCATTTTAATCAGCTTGTCTGGTGTAAGAAAATTGACTCCCCGAGTGTTTCCGCTCCGAAGTTCCGAGTGGATTCAATCCGAAATTCTAAAGCATCTGGCTGTTATTTAGCATTGAAAGCATAAGCAGATTTCTGTCCTACATTGGACGATATACTACCCTTTCTTTCTCTGAAATATATTTCAAAGTGGACCTATTCCAAATACGACTTGGACGGGGTAGATAAGTTAATGTACCAATAGTAAATGGCTATAAATGAGAATTACTCGCGACATTTGACTTTCAATAGATCATTTACTCCATTATCTGTTTTTTGCGACTCGAAAAGGTTTTTTTCAGTTGCGTATCATTTCGCATGATTCTTGTCGTTTCGCCGAGTCTGTATATCCGAGGGCGGGGCAATCGCAGTAAACTTATGAATGGACAATGGATGGTAGCTTAGCCGGCGGTTTGGTCCCAAAACAATTTCCGTTTTGCCATCCATTATCTGAGCAGCTAGAGGACGGAAAACTATCATTTATGTCTTAAACAAGCATTCGGTTCTTTATGGCAATGCTGCTGATGCAAAAAGAAAAGAAAAGAAAATCTGCATGTGACACGATCAAGAACAAATGTGAGATACCACCTACCTTCTCAGCCAAAGTAAGATCACCCAGCGTCAGTGCCATAACGGTACACAAAAATATAAAACGCATGTTTTTTCTCGAGAATGAGGTCCAAGCAACAAACTGGGCCACTTTTGGTATATATTTCGTTGCCTGAACGTCCCTCTCGGCTCTGATTGTGGTGAACTGTCAAATCTGTTACAACCAAACCATTATATACTATTTTCGCACAAGATTATTCAGGGATTATTGAACACATGCGGTTTCTTTCTACATTTAACCACACACAATAGGGTCATTAACGACTTTCAAAGTACCTATTACCTAACGTGCGTCGAGGCGATTTGCTTGGATACAACTTACATATGCCATGGTTAAACTTGAAATTGTTCTACCATGCTCACAGTGACTTGCGTTTCGATAAATCTTTTGTCGTTGTTTCTGCTAGTTGATCACATAATTATTGCTTTCTAAACTAAATTATATCTCGCCTTCCATCTTAAGCATTTGAAGAATATATTAAAATTACAGAAGTCATCTCGCATACCACCGTATTTGGTCCTCAGAAAATTAAAGTAGGGAATGCGAATCTCATATATGTAATCAACGCGATGGCTCGTAGAGGCATATCAGTGATTTTTCTTATCACCGCAGCAAACGTTACTTTCCAATGCGGTTATATGTCGTTTCCACTGCCACGAAAAGTATAATTTTCCACCGCAGTGAAAGCTACTTTTCACTGCGGTTAGAAGTCGTTTCCACTGCCACGAGAAGTATAAGTTTCCACCGCAGTGAAAGTTACCTTCCACTGCAGTTCGAAGTCGTTTCCACTGCCATGAGAATTAAGTATAAGTTTTCACCGCAGGGAAAGCTACATTCAACTGCGGTTAGAAGTCGTTTCCACTGCCATGAGATGTAGTTTCCACCGAGGTGAAAGTTACTTTCCACTGCTGTTAGAAGTTGTTTCCTCTGCCATGAGAAGTATTTTCCACCGCAGCGAACGTTACTCTCCACTGCAGAAGTCGTTTCTACTGCCATGAGATGTATCAGTTTCCACCGCACGGAAAGTTACTTTCCACTACGTCGTTCACACTGTCACGAGAAGTAGTTTCCACTGCAGCGAAAGTTACTTTCCACTGCGGTTAGAAGTAGGTTCCACTGCCATGAGAAGTATAAGTTTCCGCCGCATCGAAAGTTGCTTTCCACTGCGGTTAGAAGTCGTTTCCACTGCCACGAGAAGTATAGGTTTCCATCGCAGTGCGGTTAGAAGTCGTTTCCACTGCCACGAGAAGTATAGGTTTCCATCGCAGTGCGGTTAGAAGTCGTTTCCACTGCCACGAGAAGTATAGGTTTCCATCGCAGTGCGGTTAGAAGTCGTTTCCACTGCCACGAGAAGTATAGGTTTCCATCGCAGTGCGGTTAGAAGTCGTTTCCACTGCCAAGATAAGTATAAGTTTTCACCCGCAGGGAAAGTTACATTCCACTGCGGTTAGAAGTCGTTTCCCCTGCCATGAGATGTAGTTTCCACCGCAGTGAAAGTTACTTTCCACTGCTGTTAGAAGTCGTTTCCACTGCCACGAGAAGTATAAGTTTCCACCGCAGTGAAAGTTACCTTCCACTGCAGTTAGAAGTCGTTTCCACTGCCATGAGAATTAAGTATAAGTTTTCTCCGCAGGGAAAGCTACATTCCACTGCGGTTAATAGTCGTTTCCACTGCCATGAGATGTAGTTTCCACCGCAGTGAAAGTTACTTTCCACTGCTGTTAGAAGTTGTTTCCACTGCCATGAGAAGTATTTTCCACTGCAGCGAACGTTACTTTCCACTGCAGAAGTCGTTTCTACTACCATGAGAAGTATCAGTTTCCACCGCAGGGAAAGTTACTTTCCACTACGGCTGGAAGTCGTTCGGGCTGTCACGAGAAGTAGTTTCCACTGCAACGAAAGTTACTTTTCACTGCGGTTAGAAGTAGGTTCCACTGCCATGAGAAGTATAAGTTTCTGCCGTATCGAAAGTTACTTTCCACTGTGGTTTGAAGTCCTTTCCACTGCCATGAGAAGTAGTTTCCACACCAGCGAAAGCTGCTTTCTGCTGCGATTAGAGGTCGTTTCCACTGCCACGAGAAGTAGCTTCAACCGTGGCGGAAATGAAAATTACTTTCCACCACGGTTAAAATTACTTTCCACCGCGGTTAAAATTACTGTCCACCGCGAAGAAAATTACTTAGTATCGCGATAATATTTTCCACCGCGGCGTTATTTACAGTATTTTCAGACAGTTTTCGCAATTTCATTGATATTTTCTCCCAGTTTATCTAGTATGCGCAGTTTAGGGGTTTCTTTGTAATTCATTTAAAACAAGCTCGAGTGAGGAAATGTGCAAGGAATAGTAAAGAAAAAGGAGAAAATTTACTGAAAATGCAGGAAAAATCGATTTATTAAAAAACACAAAGAAAATATCGAAAATTAGGGGGGAAACACCAATTACAACACATATAAGGGAATTGGGAAGAGGTACCGGCATACTGACAGAGGCACAGTATAGTCTTCTGGTTAACCTATTCTAAAGCACATACCAAGAATCTAAAGATTCGAGGTATGTGTTGTATCTCAGATACGCTTTTATTGTATCTGTTGATGTGGCAACTTGGATGGCATGACCACACGGCCCCTAGCACCGGCATAAACGGTATTAGATACAAATCTAGAGAGTTATGATGGAAATGCTCTGACAACTCTTACATTGCTAATTGGCGAGCTGTGTCGTTGTGACAACTCGTACACTTGGGGATTGGTGAGCTGTATCGTGGCCAGATGAAAACGACGGCATTTAACGCAAATGTCCCATACGACCTGCCAATGCAGTAATCTAAATTTAAAACTCCCAATCACAATTTTACTATATATTCGCAGACCATCAGTGTATTTTACATGTGTTTCATATGACAATGGTGCACAGAAGTTTATTAATTTATAATGAGCCATCTGTCAATGTGTGAGCTTTTCAAGGTTTGACTTGGGAATGGAAGTTGGAAGTAGTTTCCACTGCCATGAGAAGTCGTTTCCACCGCAGCGAATTTACTTTCCATTGCGGTTAGAAGTCGTTTTCACTGCCGCGAGATGTATTACTTTCCATCGCAGTGAAAGTTACTTTCTACTCCGGTTAGAAGTTGTTTCCACTGCCATGAGAAGCAGTTTCCACCCCAGCGAAGTCTGATTTCCGATTCGGTTAGAAGTCGTTTCCACTGCCACGAGAACTAGTTTCCACCGCAACAAAAGTTACTTTCCACTGCGGTTATATGTCGTTTCCACTGCCACGAGAAGTATAATTTTCCACCAGCCACTTTCCACTGCGGTTAGAAGTCGCTTCCACTTCCACAAAAAGTATAAGTTTCCACCGCAGTGAAATTTACGTTCCACTGTGGTTAGAATTCGTTTTCACTGCCATGAGAAGTATAAGTTTTCACAGCAGGAAAAGTTACATTCCACTGCGGATAGATGTCGTTTCCCCTGCTATGAGATGTAGTTTCAACTGCAGCGAAAGTTACTTTCCACTGAGGCTAGAAATCGTTTCCACTACCACGAGAAGTAGCTTCAACCGTGGCGAGAGTTACTTTCCACCACGGTTAAAATTACTTTCCACCGCGGTTAAAATGACTGTCCACCGCGAAGAAAATTACTTTGTATCGCGATAAAATTTTCCACCGCGGCGTTATTTACAGTATTTTCAGATAATTTTCGCTATTTCGTTGATATTTTTCCCCAGTTTATCTAGTTTTCGCAGTAATTCATTTGAAACAAGCCCGAGTGAGGAAATGTGTAAAGAATAGCAAAGAAAAAGGAGAGAATTGACTGAAAATGTAGGAAAAATCAGACGAAATATTAAAAAAGACAAAGAAAATATGGAAAATTAGTAGGGAAACACCAATGTCCCACACGACCTGCCAATGCAGTAATCTAACAATAAAACACCCAATCAGAATTTTACTATATATATTCGCAGATCATCAGTGTATTTTACATGTGTGTGATATGGCAATGGAATAACGTGGCATTCGCGATTTTCTAGAAAAGTGCGCAGCAGTTTATTAATTTATAATGAACCATCTGTCAATGCGGCGTCAATGCGTGTGTATTTCACGGTTTGACTTGGGTAATTTGTTTTCACACGTTCCGCCGAAATACCAACTCGCAGTTTGAGTGGCTTTGTTCTGGTTGATTTGTTACAAACAACTTTGTCCTATAGACCGGGTGCTAATCATATTCAATATATGATCCCGTGTGTGAAGGCTGTGAGCAGGGTTATATTATATAAGGTAGTGAATTGAACGAAGCGATAATTACGATAACTGCTCGGACCGCACGAGAGATAATCCACAATAAACCATTTGGATTTCATAGAATGCACTACTTACGGATCGACAACAAAATGAGGGCTGACACTCCGTGATTTTGTAGTTTATCATATTGAGATCATTTTGAGCCAAACTGCATAACCCCTGAGCTGAGGATCATGGGTAAATTCAAAATGGCGGTCATGCGGGGTACTGGAAAATTGATGTTTTTGTCATTTTTCTTCAAAATTACTGCTTTTCCGAAGGAAAAGCGAGCAAAAACTATTTTTTTCACATCAGACTAATATTTACTAATTTATCATAGTTAGTTTTTGCGAAGAAATTACATAATAAGAACAGCCTCCCGCCCCAGGCCTGGACAGGTCACGCGGATCCTGTTTTTCTATGTTATACAGCCTTTTGATTCTATCAAAGCTGTTACATCACCACGAACGAAGTATTTACAATTCGATAAAAATATTTTGAATCGCCGAAGGGGCTTGTTATGATGGGAATTAAAAGCAAAATCGGGTATGTGCTGGAGAAATTGATTTAATTCGAGAAAATTAGAATATATTATGTGAAAAACATAGTATGGCAAATATATTTACAGTCGGAGAAGCTTGGGATCTTTGTTGTGTGATGCTATCTTTTATGTAAGTGCGTATATGGTTTTTTTTTAAATAGGACAAGAAAATCATTCTTGACATTGTTTTATTTTATACATGTAGTTTTATAATAAGTAAGGTGTGTAGCAAATACTAACGACACAATTGTCGCAATTTAAATGTGTCATTAGCAGTTGTCAGGTCGCCAGCTAATGTCACAATTGTGTCATTAGCAGGCGACACTGCATGTAGCGTCAACCGCTATTGTCGCGAACTGTCACATTAGCCGGCGATTCTGCATACAGAGTCGACCACTAATGATACAATTACGACAATTGTGTGATTATTAGTCATACAATTTCTCATTGTCGTACTTATTTTTGTAACAGAATCCTATGGTGAATTGTTATGAAGTCGCCAGTTTCTTTGCTTCGGCTATATTTCTGAAACAAATATACATTAATGGAAATTGCATACTTGTAATGTCATTACATTATCCTGGTGTGGTGAAATATTATGAAAGTTCCAGTGTTCGTCATTTCAGCTATATCTCTCAATAACGAACGAAGAAACAGGTACGGAAGGGGGGGGGGGCGACACTGAGTTCTGGGACAGGGGTGGATGCGCTATCATTCCTGAGTGTGAGGGACATTTCTATTTGCTGGACAATCACATAGTGACGGACAAATTTCGCGAAGATACAGTACGATCTGTGTAACTTATAATCATTGGCAGGGTCATTCTCACGGAAATGCACATTTTCACTTGGGGAAATATCTCAAAATCAAGATCACCAATGACTACAGAATTTGATTTCAACAGAGTCGCCATTGACAAAACTCTTTATAATGCGTACAATAAATGCAGACATTCCGAATAATAAACTTTTCGTAACACTTAACGGTGAAGTTGTCGTCAATCATGTCAGTGGTGTTACACAGGAATGATCAGTATATTGAGCACTAAGAAGACAGAAATAGGAAGATACACATATGCTAGGCAATAGATTGCATGTAACTATGACTAATGATGAAAAAATATTGAAGTTAAGAAAACGAGTTTGTTTTTATTGTCCTAATTATGATACTAAGCTCACCAAAATCAGCCAATTGGACCGTATGTATCAACCATTCATGTAGATTCTGTATAATAAACCTGTTTATTCTTGATGCTGTCTTTAAGCTAATCGAGTTTATTTCTTTTTCAAAATATGGGACAACTTAAACAAGTGTTTCTGAATTTCTAGACGATTCTTGCATCCGTAACACCACTGACAATCAGAAAACAGGTATATGAAAAGCCTTCTGATAAAACTGCTTCTTCTTCAAATATTTATCCAACTGAAATGTAACACCAGTGACAACCCGGTAACACCAGTGACCTCGAGTAACACCACTGACCTCGTGTAACACCAGTGGCCAATTTGTTCATAGAGGCGCAAAAATGCAGCCGTAAGTGGAAGCTATTTAGGGGCAAAACACGTATATGACAAGACTCCTTAACTTAGTATTATCTGGAAGAAAGGTAAATTCAAGTTGTACTGGAACTTGGAGCAAAATCATCATTATTGTCAATGGTGTTACCGTACAAATAGTAACACCACTGACAGGTAACACCGCTGACATTTTGGAAGGAATTAATTGTTGCTCCCTCGTATATTGTCGTGACGGTCCAAAAACAATGATTTTGTAATTCATACGCACATTTCTTTATTACCAGTTAATATTTTAACTCGGGAGCCACTACATGTTGATCCTGACACGTAACATCAGTGACCGGTAATAAACATACGCTGAAAATTTGGAGCTAGAAATGACTGAAATACTGAAAAGAGTTTCATAAAACACTTCGTATGGAATCTCAAGTTTACCCTCGCTTGGAAAAGAAGCCGCCTGGTGGTAAACTTTGTTTCTAATTTGAGTGCTCGCTTTTTGGCTCCGATTTCAGTTACAGTAACACCAATGACCCGAAAACCAGTGACAGACCTCTGTCCATGCCATTTTCACAAGATAATCTGCCATTGTAAACAATATATTCATATATTGAAAGAACAGATGCAGCTGGTTGCCAGAAAGGTAGAATAATGTAGAACAAAAGAATTTCTGGCAACGTTATCGTGGTATCAAGTAGAACCTAAATTGAAGGTTCTGATGAAATTTTACCCAAAAAAATCAATCGGGACAGTGCTTGCAATAAGTTATTCGTACTCTACTAAATGAATATTATGAAGAATCTGAATTTTTTCAGCCATAAGATTGGTTAGAAGGAAATTTGGGTCGAGTGACACGAATTGCGCCTTTCCTTGAGAATGACCGGCAACAGACTAACGTCCATAGGGACGACGGATAAATACTAGATGTCGGATTTCACGTTAGCTCTTCTTCGTATTCGCTGAAATCGCTCTCCTTGCTTAGAAGAGCGACCCCTGGTAGCAAAGTGCAGAACAGATGACATCATCATGTATGCCATACTTTGATTGGTGGATATATCAAAGATTTAGTCAAACAACATGTGTGATATATTATTGCATCAAATAATTACTGGTCCCCATTTGTGACAATAAGCGTCAACATGCTCGCTACCACTTATTTAGAGTGACAGAGTAGCCTGCTATTGTCAAAACGCAATTGCGACAATTGTGTCATTGGTATTTGCTACAAAGGTGTCAAAGTAAGGCTCATTGAACTTAATACATCTCGCCGCCCCGCTGTTTTTATTTTTTTATTTTCGGCAATGTCTAGGACAAGTCATTTCAAGCAATGTCTGCTGACAAGCCTGAATTTCCAGTCAGAAATCAGATTCGCAAGATGATCCATTGAGTTTGACATCAATCACCATACTATTTTTGTCACCTAGCCCGCTTATCTTCATCCATCGACTAGCAATGATAAATATTCATGTTAGATGGTGTTGTGTTTAAGAAATAAATGTTAGTTTTCCGTGCTCTAACTGCTCAGATAACGGATGGTAAAACGAACTTACCTATTGTTTAAGGACGAAGCCGCAGGCTGAGTCCTGAAACATAAAGGCAATTTCATTTACCATCCATTATCTTATCAGTTAGAGGACGGAAATTAACTTTTATTTCTATTCCAAAACATCATTTACAAATGTTATTAATGCTAAATTAAAGAATATACGTGGCCATCGTACTCATTCGAAATTCAATTGCACAAGACAACAAACTCGGATAGACCCGTTCAGATGACGTGATTTGGTGTTCCACTTGGGCCGGATAAAGCTCAGGGAACGATATTCCGGTATTTCAGTGCAGAGACAATGTTTTACTGTCGTTTTAAAAATTACAGACTTTGTGTCGATGCGATCTGATGTGATCAAGAAGCATTTATACCAGATTCATTTAATTATCTCACACCGAGTACGGTGTTGAACTGTGCTAGCT
The DNA here is from genome assembly GCA_036873755.1 of Hanleya hanleyi. Taxonomy (NCBI): domain Eukaryota; kingdom Metazoa; phylum Mollusca; class Polyplacophora; order Lepidopleurida; family Hanleyidae; genus Hanleya; species Hanleya hanleyi. The sequence continues at coordinate 33,651 of JAVTVY010021905.1, forward strand.
GGAGAATGTTGCCATCAGAATTCTGCTGACTCCGCCCTGAAGCAGCGCGTAAGTTTTCAGCCGAGGCAAGGGCTCTGCCGATTGATTCTGATGGATGCTGAAAATTCTGGAGGATTTTCCATTGTACGAGATAAGATATACATCCCTTGAAATTTTCTGTCGAGTTGCCAAGCAATCAATTATCCCATATTTCAACATAAGTTAGCTAAATGTAAAACAGGTGCACCGCTTCGTGCGAACAGCGGGAGTGTGTATGAATGACAGCTCTCGTCATTGCAATGTTGCGATTACAGCACGTCCGCCATTCATAAATTTACTACGATTGCCACGCCCTCGGATAGACAGACTCGGCGAAACAAACAACAAGAATCATGCGAAATGATTCACATTTGAAAGCTTTTTGAGTCGCAAAACTTAGTGAAAAACAGATAATGGAGCAAATAATCTATTGAACGTCAAAAGTCGAGGGCAATTCTCATATATAGCCATCCGTTAACCTATCCACCCTATCCAAATCGAATTTGGAATATAGTCACGTGAGAAAGGGTAGTATATCGTACAATATAGGACAGAAATCTTCCTACGCTTCCAATGCTAAAGAACGGCAGATGCTTTAGAATTGTAGTTTCACAACGGGATTCCTGATCTCTGTAAACAATGAACAATGCAGAGAGTTAAGGCTGGCACACACCTTCGCGATTCTGTAAGCGATAAAATTAGCACCAGATCGCAAGGAATCGGCGAGGTATGCAGCAAACTTTTAATCACGACTTCGTCGCAGGCTATCGTGTCGGACAACTGTTTTGACTTATCGGGAGACGTGAGCAATGAGTCATGATCGCGAAACTAGGAGTTCGCCAACTCCCGACTGCTATCTAGTCAAGTAGCATGCCTCTGATTTGATCATCAGAGTCATGCCGAGTGATTTTCCATGTATCACCGAGGCAGCTAAACAACGAGGGAAACAGAGCAGAAAATTATATTCACTCGCCCCAATCCCCACTATCGTAACATTTGGTCTCTACTAGTTACAAACACTTACTTGCACTCGAAATGCGACAGAGAACAAAATGAACCGAGAGCTGTCAACTTCGAAGTCATCTCATTTTTTTCGTCACTCAAAGATGGTGATTAGGTACCTACCTTTCAGAAAGCGACCCCATCAAATTTTGAATATTGTCTGACAGTGTCTCGTGGTTTACGTGTTGGCCTGCACGAAATTCTATATTTAGTCCCACGGGCAAAATTTAACGCGGTTGCATTCTGTTGTTGTCTGAAAAGACTCAGCACATTTGCGAGGACAGAGGATGACATGGCAGCGTTCTTCTCGGCTCTCGGTTCATTTTGTTCTTGGTCTCATTTTCTGGGAAAGATCTGTTTAGTCGGGTGAAAGAAGACTGTATTTTAGGTTATTTGAAAGAAATCGTTTTGTTCCGTAAGTTTTAATGTATGTGCATGTTTTTTGTGTGTTGTATTGACTACTTCTGGGTAGGTGGGTTGTTGACTTGTTTTTGTTGAAATACTTAGAATTACCGGTATATTTGATCGTCGCTTTTTAGCTGAAATAGTGCTGAACGCGACGTTAAACCTTAAATTGAAGCGATATGCAAGAGGTGGGAAAAATATCAACCATATGACTCTACATGAAAGCATCTCTCGGCACCTGACATTCAGACCCGAGAATACGGTGGATTCTCGGACGTAGCCTTAGTATCTTAGCCGCACTATTATTGCAGCAGTTCATGTTCATGTGGATACTATGAAGTATCAGCTTAAGCGGAACCAGCTTTTATAATGTAAAAACTGACAGTTAAAACTGACGTTCAGCAGCGTCGATGAACACATGAGACTTCCGTCCTCTTTTGACTTTTTCATGGATTTATTTTACTATGTCCTATACACTGTATACTATGAATATAATATATATTAATCTGTACTATAAACTGTTATTTTTATCAGAATTACCCTAATACGACAGCTTGAATCAAAACTAATCTAATGCTCTCATTGTCGTCAAATCTGCTGTGACGTTGTATACATATCTAAAAGTGTCGTACTGTGGATACACTGAACAGTCGAAACACAATGCTTAACCCTACCAGGCCTGGGAGGGGCCATCATGACCCCCTACCAAACTGTCTCCCCTATCTTCGGAACGACAAAAAATGAATGCTGACCCTCCGTGACTTTTTAGTTTATCATACTGGGGTGATTTTGAGCCCTTTTTTAGTGAAGTGAACTGATTTAAAATTTGAAGAAATACATTTTAATTCGAAATAATTTGAACTCCTTGGTATAGAAGGTTAACGTATGGATATTCTCTATAGTCAATATATAGAATATGCCCCATCGGTTGATCCCCCGACTCTTGTGATGCAACGTCACAACTCGGGAATACCGTATTAATTTGAAGCGTAACTTGGATTTTCGAATCGGACCAAACAAGGTATGTTGCACAAATAGGCCCCATGAGGGACCAAATTTCAGAAAGATCTATGAAGTAGTTCCTGAGAATTCACGATCACAATGTTTCAAGGGGAAATTCAAGATGACCACCTGGCGGCCATATTGGATTTTCGAATCGGACCAATCAATCAATCAATCACCATACTATTTTTGTCACCTAGCCCGCTTATCTTCATCCATCGACTAGCAATGATAAATATTCATGTTAGATGGTGTTGTGTTTAAGAAATAAATGTTAGTTTTCCGTGCTCTAACTGCTCAGATAACGGATGGTAAAACGAATTTACCTATTGTTTAAGGACGAAGCCGCAGGCTGAGTCCTGAAACATAAAGGCAATTCCATTTACCATCCATTATCTTATCAGTTAGAGGACGGAAATTAACTTTTATTTCTATTCCAAAACATCATTTACAAATGTTATTAATGCTAAATTGAAGAATAAACGTGGTCATCGTACTCATTCGAAATTCAATAGCACAAGACAACTCGGATAGACCCGTTCAGATGACGTGATTTGGAGTTCCACTGGGGCCAGATAAAGCTCAGGGAACGATATTCTGGTATTTCAGTGCAGAGACAATGATTTACTGTCGTTTTAAAAATTACAGGCTTTGTGTCGATGCGATCTGATGTGATCAAGAAGCATTTATACCAGATTCATTCAATTATCTCACACCGAGTACGGTGTTGAACTGTGCTAGCTCGAGAATGTTGCCGTCAGAATTCTGCTGACTCCGCCCTCAAGCAGCGCGTAAATTTTCAGCCGAGACAAGAGCTCTGCCGATTGATTCTGATGGATGCTGAAAATTCTGAAGGATTTTCCATTGCACGAGATAAGATATACATCCCTTGAAATTTTCTGTCGAGTTGCCAAGCAATCAATAGTCCCATATTTCAACATAAGTTAGCTACATAAAAAACAGGTGCACCGCTTCGTGCGAACAGCGGGAGTGTGTATGAATGACAGCTCTGACAGTCCGTGATACGTACTATTCTGATGGGTTAGTCCAAACAAGAGAGCAACAACAACAAAAATTACAGGTCAATCCTTTTATTATGCATGAATCGGGCGTGACCTGGGTAGGAAACATGATAGCAATGCATGTACTGACCTGTCTGTGGGGTTTTTTCTATGTATGAGGGTCTGGGTGAATGGGGCGTGACCTGGGAACATGATGGGTTTTTTCTATGTATGAGGGTCTGGGTGAATGGGGCGTGACCTGGGAACATGATAGGAATGCATGTACTGACCTGTCTGTGGGGTTTACTCACAATTTCGCTGACGTACGTGTCTTTTCGGTGACGTCCGTGTCTTTTCGGTAACGTCCGTGTCTTTTCGGTGACGTCCGTGTCTTTTCGGTGAGGTCCGTGTCTTTTCAGTGAGGTCAGTATTTTTCGCTGACGTCTGCGCCTGCATCCGGGTACTTCTATGTAGGTGTATAAAGTGGGAATGTTGATGGCATTACTGCATTCATTGGCCTGCTTGACCTGACCAGCCGGAACCTGCCTGACCAGCCTGATGACCATAGCAGCTACTTACCTGACGAGCCTGAGCCAACAGTCATGGAGTCATCTCACCGAGCTAAGCTTCTACAGCACCGTATTCGCCTCATTGATGAGATGCAGCATGTGGCCGATATAAGTGATCTGCTTATGGCGGAAAACATAATCCTTAAACACGGTGTGGAAGATATCATGGCGGAGAAGACCTATATGGCACGAAACAGCACCAAGATGTTCACTTGCACAACTTGCCAGAAGCAGTTTACTCGCCTGGAAGATTTGCGATGGCACGAGTCCTCCATCCACAACGGCGCACGGTATACTTGTATAACCTGCGCACGGTCATTTAATCGGGAGGATCATTTACTGCCCCACGAACGCTCATTCCACGAGGGGACGACGGAACAATGTAATGAATGTGGTCAACTCTACAAACGACGGTGCGTTAAATAATAAAACATGATGTTTGATATTTCAATTTGTTTTGCTGTGAACATACTAAACATACCCAGGGCGGCTCCCCCAGCCTGAGTATGATGTAACATTGGGGATAATAAACTGTATAAACCTTGCTGAACTTGTTGCAATTCACGACAACCGCTTTCCGCTATACTTGGGTGAAATATATACCCCGATGTGCTATAGTGCCCTTGCACACTTCCGGATAACCCGCGCGCGCGCGTAATCGGCCGGAAAACCCGAGCGCGCGCGCTGCGGCCGGGCCGGGGAAAACCCGGATGTTGAACATCCGGACCCTACGTCTACTGGAAAATTGGAACTCTTCTGTATTCGGAGGTAGTTTTAGTGAAACCGGAAGTGACGTCTGTTCGAACAACCCACACCACCACAAACACGGACCCATAGTGGTGGGTCAAACACACGCACCCCCAAAATGCCTGATTTCAATACTACGACCAGACTGCGCATGCGCAGACTATACGGACGAACCATGAGTCCAGTCGGATGCTGCTTCACGAGAGCTTCAAAATAAGACCTCATACGACTCCATCGGACCCATAGTGACCTGTGTCGGCGCCAAAATGTCTATTTCCATACCCTTGGTCTACTGCGCATGCGTAGAATGATGTCAGTTTTACGTCCCATCCACCCAGTTGGATGCTCCTTCACATAGGCTTCACATTGATACCTCACTCGACCCCATCAGATCATTAGGGGCCTACCTAGACCCCAAAACGTCTATGTCCATACCCTATTCCCACAATTCCCTGTCTGCGCATGCGCAGAATGGAAACGACACACTAGTCCAGGGCCGTGCTCCCTCACGAGAGCTTCAAAATAAGACCTTATACGACACCATCGGCCCATTAGGGGCTCCCCTAGATCCCAACACGTCTATTTCCATACCCTTTTCCCACAATTCCCTGTCTGCGCATGCGCAGGACGTCGAAAACGAACGACACACTAGTCCAGTCGGATGCTCCTTCACAAATGCTTCACATGGATACCTCACTCGATCCAATCGGCCCACTAGTGGCCCACCTACACCCCAAAACGTCTATTTCCATACCCTTTTCCCACAATTCCCTGTCTGCGCATGCGCAGAATGTGGACAGCGACCGAGAAACTAGTCCAGGTGAATGCTCCTTCACGAATGCTTCACATTGATACCTCATACGACCCAATCGGCCCACTAGTAGCCCACCTAGACCCCAAAACGTCTATTTCCACACCCTTTGTCCACCGGGCATGCGCAGAATGACGATATTTCAATCCCACACCCAGCCCATCAGATACCCCTTCACGAATGCTTCACTTTGATACCTCACTCGACCCAATCAGTCCACTAGCGGTCCCTACAGATTGCCGAACACTCTCACGATAATCCACGGTTTTGGGACTACTTTCGGTCCGCGGAGGCAGACAGCATCACCGCCAGACCGCATCACCACGGAAAAATACATGCTCCCAAGGTCAAGCCCCATTCACCCAGACCGGAAGGGACGTCATACCTGCGCACAACACTCCTGCGCACACCGCCCCATTACCGCCCCATTTTTTGTTCTCGCGCATGCGCAGTGAGGCGCCAGAGCGTCGAAAATGGTACTATATACTATTAACGAAGTATTTACAATTCGATAAAAATATTTTGGATCGCCGATTGGGCTTGTTATGATGGGAATTAAAAGCAAAATCGGGCATGTGCTGGAGAAATTGATTGAATTTGAGAAAATTAGAATCTATTATGTGAAAAACATAGTATAGGCAAATATATTTACAGTCGGAGAAGCTTGGGATCTTTGTTGTGTGATGCTATCTTTTATGTAAGTGCGTATATGTTTTTTTTTAAATAGCACAAGTAAATCATTCTTGACATCGTTTTATTTTATACATGTAGTTTTATAATAAGTAAGGTGTGTAGCAAATACTAATGACACAATTGTCGCAATTTAAATGTGTCATTAGCAGTTGTCAGGTCGCCAGCTAATGTCACAATTGTGTCATTAGCAGGCGACTCTGCATGTAGCGTCAACCGCTATTGTCGCGAACTGTCACATTAGCCGGCGATTCTGCATGCAGAGTCGACCACTAATGACACAATTACGACAATTGTGTGATTATTAGTTGACATACAATTTCTCATTTTCGTACTTGTGACACTAACGGTTAACACTAATGTCACAACAAATAGTTCAACCTAGTCAGGCCACCAGTAATTATCTTATGTAAATACTTCATATGATATCTCCATTTCCATGCAGAGTTGGGAACCCGTCTTTGGTACACGAACCAATTTGAATACGGTGAAGTCATTAGTTTCACTTTCTGACGCGCTGTATACTTACACCAGTTACTACTGACCACACCTGTTGTCATCAAGTCGGTTTTTCTTGCTATGTAATGCCACATAAATTGACCGATCGCTTAGCTATTTCACAGAAATAACGTTTGTGATATGTAGATCTTAATATGACGTACAATTTTCTGACTGAAAAAATTATTTGACCGCTATCATGGACAGCGATGGCGATGGCGAAAATGGCTACATGTATTTTGTGGGACATTGCCATGCCGAATATATGGTAGTTTGGGACTGTCCAGTCGAACTGCAGTAGATGTATTATCAATCTTTCAGTTTTTGCTATTGTGGTTATATCTCTGAAACGCTTATCTGCAAATGGATGGAATAGTTTTGTAACATAATCCTATGGTGAATTGTTATGAAGTCGCCAGTTTCTTTGCTTCGGCTATATTTCTGAAAAACAAATATACATGTAGGTAAATTAATGGAACTTGTATACTTGTAATGTTATTACATTATCCTGCTGTGGTGAACTATTTAGAAGGTTCCAGTGTTCGTCATTTCGGCTATATCTCAACGAACGAAGAAACAGGTACGGAACTTGCATCAAATCTCTCTTACAGAGATGATGAATCTATTATGACAGGTTATTATAACGGTCCATTGCTGAGGACAGAAGGAGGTAATATTCCTAATTGCCGTTCAACCATTCCCAGGGACGGATCATCATTCATATTCATACTTGGCAATCATTTCATGGTGGGAGACTATATGTATGGAATATCACTTCTCCTGAAGGGAGACCATTATTCCTGACTGCCGGTTAGTCTTTTATTGGGATTAAACCATTCTTGGAGGTCAAGCCGTCTTTCATATATACTGGACAACTACACCTGAAAATAGACAACCATACCGGGTTGGCGAGGAGAATATTATTTCTGAGAGAGTGTTATTTCTATCCTTGGCGAACAATCATTCCTGAGAGCACGATTATTCATGTCTGCCGGTTAATTATTCCTGGGAGGGATGGGGCAACACTGAGTCTTGGGACAGGGGTGGATGCGCTATCATTCCTGAGGGTGAGGAACATTTCTATTTGCTAGACAATCACATACATGTAGTGGCGGACAAATTTCGCAAAAATACAGTACGATCTGTGTAACTTATAATCATTAGCAACAGACTAACATCCATAGGGACGACGGCTAAATACTAGATGTCGGATTTGACGTTAGCTCTTCTTCGTATTCGCTGAAATCGCTCTCCTTGCTTAGAAGAGCGACCCCTGGTAGCGAAGTGTAGAAAAGATGACATCATCATGTATGCCATACTTTGATTGGTGGATATATCAAAGATTTAGTCAAACAACATTTGTGATATATTTTTGCATCAAATAATTATTGATCCCCATTTGTGACAATAAGCGTCAACATGCTCGCTACGACTTTTTTAGGGTGACAAGAATAGCCTGCTATTGTTACAACGCAATTGCGACAATTGTGCCATTGATATTTGCTGCAAATGTGTCAAAGTAAGGCTCATTAAACTTAAAAATACATCTCGCCGCCCCGCTGTTTTTATTTTTTTATTTTCGGCAATGTCTAGGACAAGTTATTTCAAGCAATGTCTGCTGACAAGTTTGAAATTCCATTCAGAAATCAGATTCGTAAGATGATCCATTGAGTTTGACATCAATCACCATACTATTTTTGTCACCTAGCCCGCTTATCTTCATCCATCGACTAGCAATGATAAATATTCATGTTAGATGGTGTTGTGTTTAAGAAATAAATGTTAGTTTTCCGTGCTCTAACTGCTCAGATAACGGATGGTAAAACGAACTTACCTATTGTTTGAGGACGAAGCCGCAGGCTGAGTCCTGAAACATAAAGGCAATTCCATTTACCATCCGTTATCTGAGCAGTTAGAGGACGGAAATTAACTTTTATTTCTATTCCAAAACATCATTTACAAATGTTATTAATGCTAAATTAAAGAATATACCTGGCCATCGTACTCATTCGAAATTCAATTGCACAAGACAACAAACTCGGATAGACCCGTTCAGATGACGTGATTTGGTGTTCCACTGGGGCCGGATAAAGCTCAGGGAACGATATTCCGGTATTTCAGTGCAGAGACAATGTTTTTCTGTCGTTTTAAAAATTACAGGCTTTGTGTCGATGCAATCTGATGTGATCAAGAAGCATTTATACCAGATTCATTTAATTATCTCACACCGAGTACGGTGTTGAACTGTGCTAGCTCGAGAATGTTGCCGTCAGAATTCTGCTGACTCCGCCCTCAAGCAGAGCGTAAATTTTCAGCCGAGACAAGAGCTCTGCCGATTGATTTTGATAGATGCTGAAAATTCTGGAAGATTTTCCATTGCACGAGATAAGATATACATGCCTTGAAATTTTCTATCGAGTTGCCAAGCAATCTATAATCCCATATTTCAACATAAGTTAGCTAAAACAGGTGCACCGCTTCGTGTGAACAGCGAGAGTGTTTATGAATGACAGCTCTCGTCATTGCAATGTTGCGATTACAGCACGTCCGCCATTCACAAATTTACTACGATTGCCACGCCCTCGGATAGACAGACTCGGCGAAACAAACAACAAGAATCATGCGAAATGATTCACATTTGAAAGCTTTTTGAGTCGCAAAACTTAGTGAAAAACAGATAATGGAGCAAATAATCTATTGAACTTCAAAAGTCGAGAGTAATTCTCATTTACTATGCATCAGTTGGTTAACCTATCCGCCCTATCCAAATCGTATTTGGAACAGGTCCATTTTGAAGTATATTCACATGAGAAAGGGTAGTATATCGTCCAATATAGGACAGAAAACTCTTTCTATGCTTCCAATCCTAATATAAAGGACGGCAGATGCTTTAGAATTGTAGTTTTACAACGGGATTCCTGATCTCTGTAAACAATGAACAATGCAGAGAGTTAAGGCTGGCACACACCTTCGCGATTCTGTAAGCGATAAAATTAGGACCAGATCGCAAGGAATCGGCGAGGTATGCAGCAAACTTTTAATCACGACTTCGTCGCAGGCTACCGTGTCGGACAACTGTTTTGACTTATCGGGAGACGTGAGCAATGAGTCATGATCGCGAAACTAGGAGTTCGGCAACTCCAGACTGCTATCTAGTCAAGTAGCATGCCTCTGATTTGATCATCAGAGTCATGCCGAGTGATTTCCCATGTATCAACGAGGCAGCTAAACAACGAGGGAAACAGAGCAGAAAATTATATTCACTCGCCCCAATCCCCACTATCGTAACATTTGGTCTCTACTAGTTACAAACACTTAATTACTTGCACTCGAAATGCGACAGAGAACAAAATGAACCGAGAGCTGTCAACCACGAAGCCATGTCATTTATTCGTCACTCAAAGATGGTGACAGTTATCTACCTTTCAGAAAGCGACCCCATCAAATTTTGAACATTGTCTGACAGTGTCTGGTGGTTTGTGAGCATCGAATATTATACACGTGTTGGCCTGCACGAAATTCTATATTTAGTCCCACGGGCAAAATTTAACGCGGTTGCATTCTGTTGTTGTCTGAAAAGACTTGTACCTTGTCAGCATATTTGCGAGGACAGAGGATGACATGGCAGCGTTCTTCTCGGCTCTCGGTTCATTTTGTTCTTGGGTCTCATTTTCTGGGAAAGATCTGTTTAGTCGGATAAAAGAAGACTGTATTTTAGGTTATTTGAAAGAAATCGTTTTGTTGCATAAGTTTTAATGTTTGTGCATGTTTTTGTGTGTTGTATTGACTACTTCTGGGTAGGTGGGTTGTTGACTTGTTTTTGTTGAAATACTTAGAATTACCGGTATATTTGATCGTCGCTTTTTAGCTGAAATAGTGCTGAACGCGACGTTAAACCTTAAATTGAAGCGATATGCAAGAGGTGGGAAAAATATCAACCATATGACTCTACATGAAAGCATCTCTCGGCACCTGACATTCAGACCCGAGAATACGGTGGATTCTCGGACGTAGCCTTAGTATCTTAGCCGCGCTTTTATTGCAGCTGTTCATGTTCATGTGGATACTATGAAGTATCAGCTTAAACGGAACCAGCTTTTATAATGTAAAAATTGACAGTTAAAACTGACGTTCAGCAGCGTCGATGAACACATGAGACTTCCGTCCTCTTTTGGCTTGTTCATGGATTTATTTTACTATGTTCTATACACTATTTACTATGAATATAATATATATTAATCTGTATTATAAACTATTATAAATATAATGCTCTCATTGTCGCCATATATGCTGTGACGTTGTATACATATCTAAAAGTGTCATAATGTGGATACGCTGAACAGTCGAAACACAATGCTTAAACCTACCAGGGGAGGGGCCATCATGACCCCCTACCAAACTGTCTGCCCTATCTACGGAACGACAAAAAAATGAAAGCTGACATTCCTTGACTTTTTAGTTTATCATACTGGGGTGATTTTGAGCCCTTTATACCCACCCACCGCCCTTCAACAGAGGATCAAGACTATTATTTATTAATTTATCATGCAGTTTTTGCAAAGAAAATACATAAAGAACGAGAAATCCTGAAGGATCTTGGCGCCCATCATTGTCCGATAATTGTAAGCTAATGACAAGAGGATCGTTTTATCCATTGTTACTAAGAACAAACGATTGATTTGTAATTTTGTTTGAAGAATTTCGAATTTGAGCGAAAAAGATCGAAAAAGGGACACTGGAAAATACCAAGATATTATCTTTCTAAGTTTCAGGAGTTTCAAGATTTCTAGAAACTGTACTTGATGTCGGTTGTTATAGTACAAGTAAAATGAGCAAAGTTAGTCTGAAAGTGAATGTCCGGAGGATCCTTCGTCTTCGTTTTGTAGTATTCTTTTTTTTTGCACGTGTCATCATTGGGTACTGGAAGCGAAGACAAATTTGGCATGAGCTATGAAACATACTTAAGATTTTATAATTAGGAACGAATGCTAATTCTGTTTTGTTTACTGGGCTATTTTGAAATATCTCTTTTACGATACCATGCTCGAAAATAATAAGATGGTACAAAACTTAATACAGAAGGGATCCGGTCCGTGCAGTAATGTGGAAACTTTGAAAGTGTGTGAATCCTGATTATCTCCCTTGGATCGAAACACGCAGAAGTCTACAGCTGTCGAGTTGTGACGCTGTGCCCTTCGTGTAGCCGACCCATCGGTAGACGAAACGGTGGAGCAGTTCACTTGCAACGGCATGGACTAAAGTGAACTGATTTAAAATTTGAAGAAATACATTTTAATTCGAAATAATTTGAACTCCTTGATATAGAAGGTTAACGTATGGATATTCTCTATAGTCAATATATAGAATATGCCCCATCGTTTGATCCCCCGACTCTTGTGATGCAACGTCACAACTCGGGAATACCTTATTAATTTGAAGCGTAACTTGGATTTTCGAATCGGACCAAAAAAGGTATGTTCCATGCAGTACTTCCTGAGAAATGACGATAACAAAGTTTCATGGGAAATCCAAGATGGCCGCCTTGTGGCCATATTAGATTTTCGAATCGGACCAGAAAAGGCTTCTTGCACAACTGGACCACAAGGGAAACCTGTGACAAAGATCCATGCAGTACTTCCTGAGAAATCACGATAACAAAGTTTCATGGGGAAATCTAAGATGGCCGTCTGTTGGCCATATTGGATTTTCGAAAAGGTATCTTGCACAACTAGACCCTAAGGTGAACATGTGTACCAAATATGAGAAAGATCCAAGCAGCACTTTCTGAGAAATGACAACAAAACCTCATGGGGAAATCCAAGATGGCTGCCTGGTGGCCATATTGGATTTTCGAATCGAGAAGATATCTTGCACAACTAGACCCCAAGGAGAACCTGTGTGCCAAATTTGAGAAAGATCCATGCAGTAGTTCCTGGGAAATCGCGATAACACACTTTCATGGGGAAATCCAAGATGGCCGCCCTGTGACCATATTGGATTTTCGAATCGGACCAGAAAAAGTATCTTGCACAACTACACCCCAAGGGGAACCTGTTTGCCAAATTTTAGAAAGATCCATGCAGTAGTTGCTGAGAAATCGAGATAAACTTTCATGGGGAAATACAAGATGGTCGCCCTGTGGCCATATTGGTTTTCGAATCGGACCAAAGAAGGTATCTTGCACAACTAGACCCAAAGGGGAACCTGTGTACCAAATTTGAAAAAGATCCATGCAGTAGTTCCTGACAAATCGCGATAACAATAATTGTTTACGGACGGACGGACGACGGACCACTGACGAAAAGCGATTTGAACAGCCCACCATCTTGGTGGTGGTAGATGGTGGGCTAAAAAAATCGAAAAATCTGACCGAAAAATCGACAAAAAAATAAGCAACAACCACAAAAGCATGACTGGTCCAGCCAACATGAAGCAATATATGACCCGGCGTTGGTCAGAGAGAGAGATAAAGTGGAATGAACAACTACTCGTTCAGAAGTATTTCTTGACGCCAATCACTTTCTCTCGGCAATTATGTTGTTGTTTTTTTTGACTGATATAACATCTGTTGACGATGGAAAAAGACTATTTCAGTACAATCGCAAATGGGAGTCATCATTGTTACGGGATTCAGATACAGTTTATTTCCACAATCAAGTACTATGTAGGAAGTACAAAGACAACTGTGGCATTAGCAGTTGACAGGTCGCCAGCTAATGTCGCAATGTTTATGTTGTATGGCTTATCTTGTATCTTAACAGCACTTGTCTTACGTTGCCTTAGACAGACTTGTTTCAAAACACAACGCAAGTCCTGTGTTAAACAAAACAAGCTTCAATTGATTTGAAATAACGCATATGTTTTATTTAAAAAATACAGGATATTTAATTGGTCATTGAAATATAATGTTCTTGTTGACATCATGAGAAATAATCATATCTCTAAAATGTTGGACTAACGAATAAGATCCGAGACAAAAATATCTCACCAGAGATTCCAGCTAATGTATGCAAAACAAGCTATTAATTCGGAGTTGTCATATCTGACACAATGACTTACTGTATCATTCAAAGACCGCACTGCGGTGGCCTAATGGTAGGGCGTCGGCCTCGTAAGCGGTAGGTACTGGGTTCGATCCCAGGTCGGGTCATACCACAGACTTGAAAAATGGAACTTGTTGCTTCCTCGCTTACGCTCAGCATTAAGAGGATAGAACAAGGACTGGTTCGCTCGGTGTCAGTATAATGTGACTGAGTGGGGTGTCATGTCTGCCTACGGCATGATATTTCGGTGGGACAGCACTATAAAATGGAAGCATTAGATCTGCTCTGTTACAAGTAGGTACCCCCGCCCCTTTCCCCTCCCTTCCCTTCCCCGTAGTGATATAGCTGAAAAAATGTTGAAAGCGACGTTAAACCTTATTCACTCACTCACTCACCCTGCATCATTCAAAGCATAGTAACTTTCGAAAAGATTCAAGATTTTCCATTGAAAATCAAGCCACACATCCACAACTCAATTTTGTGGGATTTTAGTCTGACATTCAGAGATAATTTCCTGAATTTCAGCGACTTCGCCATTGATTTTATTGAATATATTATTGATTTCAGGCTGAAATTCCTGATAATTGAGTTGTGGGCGTATGACCTGAATTTCAGGAGAATCCCTGAATCATGTTGATATTGTAAGGTAATGCTCACAACTTGAATCAGTTTTCCCCAGCATGTACAACCGGTTATGTGTGTTTGAGTCTCTTGAAAACGAGCTAATCGATGATCCAAAATAAATTCAGTGGGATGATTTCTTCATATGATGTAAAATAAAAGTTTTTACAGATAAAAAAAAACAAGAGCCCAAGGGGCTTCAATATACGCTCGTATATCTGGAATTACATTGATCCAAATTTCAAGGCTGTTTAATAGCCTTGATTCCAATTGGTAGCTAGCCATCCAGAGAAAGGTCTACAATTTTGTGCTTCTGAGAATGTAACATATATCACATCTTATATTGAATGATAAACTAAAATGGGCTTAACTCTTGGTAACTAGTTGACCTTGAAGCAAGAGCCGAGAGCTCACATATCCCACACTGAAACCGATGGAGTTCATGGAGGACCCCTCTCCCCATTGAATTAGTAAATGTATGGTTTTTATGTCACAACAGTTTAACTAAATGTAGCTGTTTCAAACATGGGAGACAACTCCACAGGACAAATGCCATATACATGTAGGGGAGAGAACTCTGAATATTCCAACCTAACATATAATCAGCTAAACTTGATTCAGTTTTGGGGGACTGTGACCTTGACCTTTGACAAATTGATCTCAAAATGTAGGACGCCTCTTTGCCATGCGAGTAAGGTATACTCAAAGTTTGGTACCAATCATACCTTCAAACTAGAGATATCACATGGACAGCAAGTGTTAATGGATGAATGGACAGAACGCAACATCGCATTACACGACCTCGTCTTCGACAGGCATATGAAAATGTGACTTTTAATGATTTCTTGATTTTGGGGTAACAGTGACCTTGACATTTGACCCACATTTTGGTACATGTATGTAACACATCATGTCCCGTAATGTATCTACTGATACAAAAATTATTTTTTTTACAGATTTCTTGATTCTGAGGTCAGTGACCTTGACTATTGATCTTGACCTAAATTTTGATACATGACAAACCGTCTCCCCGTAATTTCTCAATGGACACAAAAAAATCATGATTTTTTTTACAATTACACGATTTTGGGGTCACAGTGACCTTGACCTTTGACCTTGACCTACATTTTGGTATGTGACACATCGTGTCCCCCTAATGTATCTACTGACACAAAAACCTAATTTTTGAAATGCGACACTTCATTTCCCCCTATTGAATCCACTCACAAAAGATAGTGCCACGGCACTGTAGCTCATCTGTCTGTAACTGGAGAAAGTAGCTGTGAGAAATTTTTACTAAAGAACTGCAATAGATGAGTTTCTAACTTGTGTTGTCCCCCTGAACACTAAATGATCCATGCAGTTATTTCTTGAGATTTTATGATAAAGTTTCATGGGAAATTCAAGATGCGGCCATATTGGATTTTCGAAATGGACCAAAAAAAGGTATCTTGCACAACTGGACCACAAGGGGAACCTGTGTATCAACATCCATGCAGTAATATCCTAAGAATTTACGATAACAAAATTTCATGGGGAAATCCAAGATGGCCACCTGGTGGCCATATTGGATTTTTCAATCAGACCATAAATGGTATCTTGCACAGCTAGACCCCAAGGGCAACCTCTGTACCAAATTTGAGAAAGATCCATGCAGTAGTTCCTGAGAAATCACGATAACAATGTTTCATATGGAAATCCAAGATGGCCGCCTGGTGGCCATATTGGATTTTTCAATCAGACCACAAATTGTATCTCGCGCAACTAGACCCCAAGGGGAAACTCTGTACCAAATTTGAGAAAGATCCATGCAGTAGTTCCTGAGAAATCGCGATAATGTTTCATCTGGAAAACCAAGATGGCCGCCTGGTGGCCATATTAGATTTTTCAATCAGACCACAAATTGTATCTTGCGCAACTAGACCCCAAGGGGAACCTGTGTATCAAATTTGAGAAAGATCCATGCAGTTCTTCCTGATAAATCACGATAAAGTTTCATAGGGAAATCCAAGATGGCCGCCTGGCGGCCATATTGGATGTTCGAATCAGAGCAGAAAAGGTATCTTGCACAACTAGACCCCAAGAGGAACCTGTGTACCAAATTTGAGAAAGATCCATGCAGTGGTTAACGAAAAATAATGATGACAAGATTTCACTGGCAAATTCAAGATGGCCGCCTGGTGGCCATATTGGATTTTTCAATCTACAAATTGTATCTTGCACAACTAGACCCCAAGGGGAACCTCTGTACCAAATTTGAGAAAGATCCATGAAGTAGTTCCAGAGAAATCGCGATAACAATGTTTCATCTGGAAATCCAAGATGGCCGCCTGGTGGCCATATTGGATTTCTGAATCAGACCACAAAAGTATCTTGCACAACTAGACACTAAGGGGAACCTGTGTATTAAATTTGAGAAAGATCCATGCAGTACTTCCTGATAAATCACGATAACGAAGTTTCATAGGGAAATCCAAGATGGCCGCCTGGTGGCCATATTGGATGTTCGAATCAGAGCAGAAAAGGTATCTTGCACAACTAGACCCCAAGGGGAACCTGTGTGCCAAATTGAGGAAGATCCACAAAGTAGTTCCTGAGAAATTGCAATAACAATGTTTCATGGGGAAATCCAAGATGGCCGCCTGGTGGCCATATTGGATTTGTGAATCAGACCACAACAGGTATCTTGCACAACTAGACCTCAAGGGGAACCTGTGTACCAAATTTGAGAAAGATCTATGCAGTAGTTCCTGAGAAATCGCGATAACAATATTTCAATGGCAAATTGAAGATGGCCGCCATGGCGGCCATATTTAAAATCGTATCGACACGGCATGAACAAATTCTGGTGTACTCATTGGGGGGAACATGCATGCCAAGTTTCAGCTTAATCGGCCAAGCGGTTTCAGAGAAGAAGATGTTTACGGACGACGCACGACGGACGACGGACGACTGACGACGGACGACGCACGACGGACGACGGACAATCAGGCCATGACATAAGCCCATCGGGCCTTCGGCCCAGATGAGCTAAAAATTTGCATGTTTAATGATTTCTTGATTTTTAGGTCACACTGACCGGACATTGATTCTGGGGTCACAGTGACCTTGACTATTTCACCTGGATCTAAATTTTGGTACATGACAAAACGGCTCCCCATAATTTCTCAATGGACTCAAAAAATCATGATTTTTAACAATTTCACGATTTTGGGGTCACAGCAGTGCTTCGGATTTGAAAAATCCAGAAGAGTTAAAAATCGCTCTTCTAATTTTGTCAAGAAGAGTGATCACTCCTCTAAAAAAAACCCTTCTAAAAACTTTTAGAAGAGCTATTTGCGAGAATGGGGATGTAACTAGTAATTCCCATTTTATGATTCTTCTTGCAAGAAAAGTATTAGTATTATTTTCAAACTTCTTAACATTATGAAATGCGACATCAATATTATCTGACAATCATGTATGAAATGTTAATAATAAACGTAAGCGAAACCAGTTATCCCAGATGTGTTTCATTGTTATCCCTTTATTTCTTTCTGTGCCTTTCCTCGGATTCTGCGATCTTTGAGAATTTTGTCAATGTTTTGCGCAGTTTGCGCCAAACTTCTGTTACGGTACCATGCCGTTTTCGGCCGTATACGATAGAACACCACCAGTGTTCCGCCTTTTAAATGTTTCTAGTCTAACTGTTGGTGGAAGTTTTGTAGCCATTTCGCTTATTCGCGGCCACAATCGTTCAAACAAACCCCAAAATCAGACGAGCGCGCCAACAACAATATGTCCGTCGACACATCCACACACAGATGTATCCGCCGCTGTGATTGGTCAGTATTTACACACAGCTGTAGAAATTTAACCAATTATAAGCGAGGACGTTTCGGTCCTCGGTTAAATCCGAACCAAGCTTAACTCCTTTGCCAGAAGAGGTCACACTTCCGGATTTTGGTGATCGAAACGTCTTGCGTTTTCATGGAAAGTTATTAGAGGTAAATAAAGATTATTCCATACGATAAATTCAAGAAGCGCGAAAAAAAGAGCCTCTAAATTTTGATTCAGGCGCGCTTTCGCTCTCGCGCTTCTTAAATCCGAAGCACTGTCACAGTGACCTTGACCTTTGACCTTGACCTACATTTTGGTAGGTGACACATCGTGTCCCCCGAATGTACCTACTAACACAAAAAAAATGTTATTCTTAATAATTTCCTGATTTTGGGGTCAGTGACCTTTGACCTTCGACCTATTTTTTTGGTATGTGACACTTCATTTCCTCCTATTGAATCCACTCACAAAAATTAGAAATTATTAATGATTTCCTGATTTTTCAGTCACACTGACCTTTGACCTTTGACCTCGGCCTACATTTGGGATGCAACACATCGTTCCCCCCTAGGGCATCCACTCACCAAAAATTAGAACTGTAGATAGAAAACTGTCAATGATCAGTGATTTCCTGATTTTAGGCAATTGTGACCTTTGACCTCTGACCTCGACCTCAACTTTGGTACGCGATACATCGTCTCCACCTAGCGTATTCACTCACAAAAAATTGCAACTGTGGATAGAAAATGTTCACAGATATAGACCGGACACGAGCACTTCAGTGATTTCCTGTTTTTTAGGCCAGTGACCTTTGACCTCTGACCTCGACCTTCATTTTGGTACGCGACACATCGTCTTCCCGTAGGGTATCCACTCACCAAAAATTGGAACTGTAGATAGGAAACTGTCCCAGATATAGACCGGACACGAGAACCGGACAGACGGACGGAAACCGCCATCACATAATACGTCCGCCTTTTTGGCGGGCGTATAAAAAAATAGGGCCCGCTAAAAAAACACGAACCGTGCAAAGCACATATCCCCTCGGCCTTCGCGGTATTGAAATAGGGCTCTTATTGAAGAACAAGTAGTTGATGGTGAAAAGCAATTGGTGATGACATTGATAGTTTAACCTAGTAGTGAATCGAAAAATATCAGTAAATCTGACTAACATTTATAAGGTTCCTGTACCATGACCACATGATTATATGATTTAAATTTGGTACTCCTGTATATCCTTGAGACATGGCGGTAATGATAGACATAGATGGACATATTACGTACGTACACACATGATAACAATATTCCAATATTCGCCGAAGCCAAAGTAAGTGTCCAGAGTAAGATCATTTAGCCTCTAGGCATATTCAAACTTTAGTATACGGTATAGTTAAAACCAATAGGTGACAAAAGGAACAACTTTGACCGAGTGAACCCCTAAAAATAGGTCAATCTCACTTTGCGACACACAGTCTGGCACATTCATTTTTGAGATAGGCTCTGTGACCAATAGGTGACAAAGGACAATAGGTGACCATATGCATGTGTGATTTAAGTTTGGTATTCCTAGGCATAGTCATTCTTAGATGGTGGTAACAAGAAATTGGAGACGGACGGACGGACATATATGATGACGACAGTACCCTTCGAGCAAAATTGTCCGGGGGTAAAAGCAATAATACAATCTGATTAATCATTTTGATTCTTGATCACGTTTATTTCACTTCGGTAAACTTTACTCAGCTTGCATTATTTTTTTATTTTTTAAATAGTACTGACATGTGTGGAGCGGTTTGAGGCGACTTTAAACTGATGCAATAAAAACAACTTTGTATATATTTACGTTTGTATATAAAAAAAATAAAAGTATAAAATGTTTTTGTCGATTTTCATTTTTAGTCGGTACAGTAAGCGGTATCAGTTAATCTCTCGGATGGGTCGATACTTCATGCAGGAACTGTGTCGTTGAAAACACACAGGTCTAGACACATTGTTGTCCCCAGACTTGGCTATTGTATCCGTGACTTGACTATTGTATGCGTTGTCTGGTGATCCTTACATAAAGTATGAACCCTCGGAAGTATTATACCCCCTTGTACCTTGTCAGTCATATTCCTCTGTTGACAATCAATGTACGACACATAATCACTGCAGTGGCTTTTAGACGTAATTTTTGTTATACATAAAAGTTGCTTCCTTCAACACATGAGCGTTGACTAATGTAAGAGTGGAAATTGACCCTTCTAATACTGATTAAAGTTCACGCGAGTGGAATGAATTATCTTCTCGCGAGTCCAGTCAGATCCCTTTCTACTCCTACTTCAACGAAGTCTCATTCAAGTGTTTTTAGAGAGTAGATTTAAGTAGAGATAAATAATCAACTGTTTACCTCCCCTGCATATCCTTGCAGTGGACCGTTGATGGCCAGAATCTGGTTAGCTGACGATACGGACTGGATTCGAAATCAGATTCTACTGGCTGATAATTCCAGCAGCCTCATTGGTTATCCCAATTCAGGGCGCATTTCACTGGGTCATGATCGGTCATTCTCCGGGTATGTGGGTGTGTAATCGGATACGATACATTCCGCAAATCGGAGAATGATTCTAGATCCAGACAGAATTTTGAACCGACGATGTCGGCCGTGACCGGTGAACTGAATGTACATACAGGGGAATTAACCAGTCTAAGATGAACGACGAAGTCAATCGGGGGAGATAACTCACATGCCTCGGAGCTTGTGGAACACATTTGTCAAACAAGTTCCAATGTCATGGAAAACAGTAGTGATACCGTTATATCGGTAACGCGGTATTACGAAAAGAACGATTAAATGGAAGGATAGACAAGTAAATAATGAGCATCACAAGTATATAGAAGAAAATACAATTCATAAAAGTAAATGCACAGCAATACCCGGTTACAGTAGAGATACAGTAAATCAGAAATACAAGTAAATAATCCATTCTTGCATTAAGTACAGAAAGAGAAGCAAAAAAATATAGTGCGCAAGTCATTTGAGGGCGTGCTTTTTGGCTGGTTCATCAGCTGTTCCTCACCTACCAGCCATTCAACTGAATGTCAGCCTCGTTAGCTAAGTTAAAACTTAGTTAGTCTTAAAGGTGTCACTCTTTGTTATTCACTTATACTACACAGACTAACACGGCTACCCCTGATTTCTATTAGTTGAAAAAGTCATCATCCCTTTTATTTTTTTCAGATTTGGAGATAAGAAGTATATTCTGCCAGGTCTTAGTATTTGAAGATGACCACACATGTCTTGCGAGCCATGAATCGAAGAGAGAAAACCCGAAACTATTTCTGTCATGGCATGTAAATGATGAAAATTGAACCCTGTATGATGTATGGATATATAATTTATGTTGTCCATTTAGGCCTACTTTAGTTCGACCAGTTACTGAAGTTCATCTGCAATTAAGCCTAGCTTTCTCGAGGGCGAGGATATTTGAGATGACTACATCTTTAACAAAGCAAGAAGTTGGAATGGTAGTAAACATACGGACGGATCAAGACAAACAAGGACGGGATTGAAGACACTACATACCAACCAAGTAGCCAGCTATTGTGATAATAGGAATGCCGCCAAATCGCTTTCTAGAACAACAGACTTGAAATTATGCACATATTAAGTACATATTATAAAAGGTAAAACATACAAGTAGTTGGTACGCTTCATGTCTTGAACAATTAATGAATCTGTTTTAACGTTCGCCCAAATCTCTCACTATGACATGGTTTAGTTCTGAGAACTCATTAAGGAGGTCGAAAAACTACAGTAACAAATGATTCAATTTTTGGGGGAGTTCCAATGAAATATTTGTGCAACAATTTCATCAGTTGAACAATGAGACTGGTTTGCTGTGAGAGTTCTCCGGTTCAGAGTTCTTTATTGTTTCTCGTCGTATGCACCTGCGCACGAAGAAGAAGCAGACGACAAATAGCAAAGTACAGCAGAACCTCGCTCCCAACAGCAGACCGTGAATGGACAGTCGGAAGGATGTGACATCGTAAACTGCGCATGCGCCCGTCTTCCCGCAAGCCTCTTTCCAAAAGATGCAAGATTTATCAACGATCCAGCCAAATACAACAGGCCCAGCCATCCATCCTGAAACGAAGAAGTTTTCTCTTCAGTATTTCCAGTTATAGAATAAATATGGACGATGCAATTATAAGCC
The DNA here is from genome assembly GCA_036873755.1 of Hanleya hanleyi. Taxonomy (NCBI): domain Eukaryota; kingdom Metazoa; phylum Mollusca; class Polyplacophora; order Lepidopleurida; family Hanleyidae; genus Hanleya; species Hanleya hanleyi. Next base: position 56,073 of record JAVTVY010021905.1, read on the forward strand.
GATTTCCTTAACTACTATGACAAGGTAAAGCAGCACAAGCGCAATGGAAGGGGTTTACTTGGCACCGGATGAGAAGAAGAACAAGTTGATTGGCGGCCATTGGAATGTATCTATTATGTTCACGGGGTGTCTAATGAAAGCCTAATTGTTTATTTTATCATCATTCAATAAACTGGAGTGGTTTACCACCATCGTGCTAGTTCCATCTCTCTTTATGCTTCGGGTGAGCAAATATCTTATCTCAAAAACACATACAACCAAACCTGTGAACACACCCAGGTAAAATGACCAACGTCCCAATACGGTCATTATCCATTATCTCAATACTTAGATATAAAGTATTTTGAAACTTGATAAACCCGAACCCTGTCAGAACCGACACTATGATCTGGTCTCAAGCATGACTGGTTTACACAGGTTTCACCTTATTTCAAAACACAACCCTGATATTAGCTGTACGATAGGACTGAGTACAAGACAATAATCACTTTACGATAGGATTGAGTACAGGACAATACTCACCAACTAGAGTCATGAAGAAGGAGTTGAGACCAATACCTAACGCTTTGTCGCGCTCTTCAATCGACCTGCAAATATCATTTCATAATACACTGATAATCGCAAAAAGGAATAGGTTTATAAGATAATTATATCGAGATACTGAACTATTTCCTGATCTTCGGGCTGAGCGACCTTCACCTTTGACATTTTGACCTCTACGCTGAAACACAACGCATTAACCCCCCTCCTTCACACGAAATCCACCACAAGCCCTCCCCCGCTACTGATGTTTTCACTAACTACAAATGCAATTTCAATGATTTCCTGAATTTGAACCATAATGACCTTGACCTTTTAACCTTGATCTCAACTTTGGTACGCTATACTTCGTCGCACTCCAATGTATCCATTCACAAAAATGCAAATGTAGATGGAAATCTGCCCCACTCACTAGAAATGCGATTTTAATGATTTTCTGATTTTGAACCACAATGACCTTGACCTTTTTACCTTGACCTCAACTTTTGTACACTGTACTGCGTCTGCCTCCAATGTATCCGATCACACAAAAATACAAATGTATATAGAAATCAGCAACAGATATAGATCGGACACGAACAAACCGAGGGACGGACAGACGGAAAGCGCCGTCACAAAATACGTTCGCATTTTGGCGAGCATAAAAAAGGGCGATATACCTGATGATAACGACGATAAACGGCACGACCATGATAGAGGCAGTGAGAGAGTTGAGTGTGAGCACTACCATAAATGAAGTGAGCAGACCGCAGGCCGATGCTTCACAGTATCCCGGGGCGGCGGTACCATTAGTCCCGTCGCCGATACATGAACACCCAGTAAACTCCTGTGTACAGTACAGAAAGAAACATGAACCATGCAAATCACCGAGAACCCCCCTGGCGTGAGTGTATTTAAATAGTGTCTTGTTTCAGGGACAAGCGATTTGGTAGCAATACGCAGTTGGTGATAATGGGTTTCAATAGGCTTCTCTTTCGCAACCGAACAGTAGATGATGCACGTGTGGTCGAGGTTTGAGGCTCCTTGGCATATTCATTCTTGAGATATGGTGATAACAACAAACCAGATAGAAAACATACATACATAAAGACAATAAACCAAAGCCAATTTCAGAAGTATATGTGAGCAAATTTCAGTCTGCCTAGGCATCGTCAGTCTTGAGATATGGTTTTAACGAGAAAACGGACAGACGGACGTACGTAGACGATTACAACACCCCAAAGCCAATTTCAGAAGTAGCCCATGACCAGATGTGTGTCTGGTGCAAGTTCGTCGAGTCTTGGTATTATTGTTATTGAGATATGACGATAGAAAATTAATGGATGATAAATCAGTCAATTTTGACCTGGAGACCCAGAAAAAAATGTGTCAATCTGAAAGATTTCCAATGGGTATATTTTCCGCGACCACATGTATATGTGAGCAAATTCCAGTCTTCCTAGGCATCGTCAGTCTTGAGATATGGTTTTAACGAGAAAACGGACAGACGGACGTACGTAGACGATTACAACACCCCAAAGCCAATTTTAGTAGTAGCCCATGACCAGATGTAGGTCTGGTATAAGTTGAGTGAGCCTAGATCTTATCACAGGGCAGCATTTGGCCTATATGTGGTGCGCTGAAATTGAAAAAAAGAAAATGTCCTAAAAATAATTGTGTTCTAATGTAAAGGCAGGAGAAAATATATGTACACAATATGTGGAAATTCCAACTCGATTGCGTTATGATTATAGTTATTATATGAAATTGAAATCCACAGCATGTGCTATTTCGTGAAAAAGAGGTCTAACTCGAGTCATGCAAATATAAATTTAGACACAATGGACCCTTGGACAAAAAAAACATTAAATCGGGAGATGTGCGGTGGCATTATATTTCCACTGTTGGGTTTGGTTCCAAGGGTCCTTCGTGTCTAAATGTGTGTTTGAATGACTCCATTCAGACCCATTTTTCACAAAATATCACATGCTGCGGATTTCAATATTATGTCATAACTGTAATTAAAAAGCAATCGAACTAGAAATTTCACATATTGTGTACATATATTTTCTCTTATCGTTACGTTAAAATACAATTACTTTGGGACATTTTATTTTTTCCGATTTCACCAGCACCACATAAGGCCAAAATGCCGCCTTCTCGTATCATCTCCGTTTCTCGTACTTTCAATTGCTGTGATGATCTATAAACACTATCTGAAGTAAACTCCAGGATGAAGGCTCAGATTACAGATCAGCATAAGCATACCCATGACAATCAAATAATAGCTTACCTTTCCGCTGAATACCTGACAACCCCCGTGACATGGAGAAAGGTAATTAAGACCATTCGAGCCACATACTGGGAAGAACGAACCCTCTTTGCACCCACAATCTGATAGACATTCCGTCGTTCCATTGGCCAGTGGAATATTAACTACATCTAGGCTGCAATGGAAAATTTATATCTTTGAACTTCAGTATCTTGAATAAAACCAAAAGAGGCTCAACTACTAAAATATTTGAATGTTTAAGTCGAGTACAGGACAAAACTACTATAAAATATACAAACGTTCCCGGCAGTGTGAAGGTAAGTCATTGGAATTGCTCGCGATCGGATATCCCATATAATACTTCGTGAGACATACTTTTATGCGGGATGACCTACTGCATTTTTGCAGTTTATAGATCAACACACTGATCATTAATGGCAAATCACGATTGTGTGTCTGCATATACTCATGGTAAGAGATGTGTTTGGAACTACCGAATTGACACCAGTTAAGGATAGCTGTCCCCTTAGAGGGTCAAAATTGGTCATTTTTGTTTTATTTCTTCATTCAAATATTCACTATTTTGTCTAACATTTGGTGGAAAAATGAAATCAAAATTCTAAGTAGAAGTGCTTCAATATTAGGATAAAAATTTAGTTTCTGAGGCACTGAAAAAATTAAATACATTGCCTTTTAGGTGGTCCGATATCCAGCTGGGAAGAGATTAACCTTTCACGCTACTGTCTATTGTAAGTCATTTAAAGCTGACTGAGTGCCTATTGTATTGTTAATTGACACTCAAACACCCGCCGTGAAGTAATTAGCAAAGGTGTTAACATTTCTCACCTGAACAAGTTTTTAAAGTTTTAATTGGATTTTAAAGCACATTGATGAATAACCTTAGTATCAAAACTAAATAGGAATTCGAGTAGGTCCCATAAGACAGATAAAAAATGTATTTGACAATATAATTCAAGCAAAAAATTACGATTAATTCTTCAGATGTTCAGCTGGACACATTTTGCCCGATTTCTAGCCTTTCATTTTTTTTTTTTACAAAATCCGAGATTTAAACGTTTATTTCTCGAAAAGTGTCCATGCTACGCTTTCGAAATTTGTCATGCTTATTACTTATAAGGTGATCTAGTAAACTTGATCTCATTTTTTGTAAGTTTGGCTTTGTTTTTTAATAATTCAACTTTAAAGACAAATGATGGTAAAATAGTACGGTTATTTTTTTCAATTTATTTTAGTAAAATTGCTGTAAAAAGAAAACCAGGCAAAAATTTAAAAAATGAGATAAATTACTAGTTCAAGTTGTCTCCTATCAAGGTATACCATCAAAGTTGAAACAAAATCAACAGTTTTCATGAAATTTAAATTGAAAAATGTACGCTATTGTTTTCGTTTGAATTAATTTAAATTGGAATAATTGCTACACAATATCAGTGTCGGTTATACAAATCATATAGGTGGAATCCCTACGATATACGCTTTCATAAAATATATAGTTTATTATTGTTATCTTTATTGGTACAGAAGACAAATTGTCACGGGGGTGCAAAACCTGCCTCTAAGGGGATAGCTATCCTTCATAAAATGTGACAACGAAACCTATTAGTGTCATATAAAAAAAAAGTTTTGTATGTCTTGGACGTGGACGGTGACTTCCCTTTCAATGTGACACCTGAGTAGAACTGTGTGGTTTGTGGTTTTGATCAAGTGGGATTTATCACTTTACTCATCTCAGTTCACGCAATAATTAATACTCAATACAAGCATCAGGCGGACTAGGCGGGCAGTCTATAACAGATTTCTGCGAAATAATCGAAAGACATTAACCACGTGATGCTATTCACACCGGAGTCCAAATAGGCGTGAAAAAAAAGAAATTTTCAGGACAATTCCAACTTAATTACATAGGGAACATGAATTTGGAGATCTCAGACTTAACATGTAGAATTTGACCTTTTAAAAATAGGTCAAGGTCAGTGATATTCTTCAATAGACTTTAAGTCCAGCCATAAGAGGTATAAATGTGGACAATGTAGATATAATCTTACATGGAATATTGTACTAAATAGAATCTGACCAGAATAAAATAGGTCAAGGTTAAGACATCTTCAGCACACCTATGGAGCATCACCAGATGTACACATAGTATTAATTCGGAAAGCCTAGCAATATTCTTTATGTTATATCGTAATAAACAGTATATGACCATTAAAAAATAGGTCAAGGTCAGTCAACTGGGATAGGCGTCATACCTTCATACCCTTCAGGCAATTTTGCCCGAGGGGTAAAAAATATAAAAATAAATCAATAAATAAATACATACGAGTTTCTTGCAAGAATGAGTCATCAGGTTCCAGTGATGCTTGGAGCAATATGTAAGAGGTGTGAAATATTGACGACATCTGACGACTAGACTTCAGACCCGAGAATACGGTGGATTCTCGGACTTAGCCTTAGTATCCCAGCCGCGCTTTTATTGCAGATGTTCATGTGGAGACAATGCAGTATCCATAGTACCGGCTTAAGCGAAACTAGATACGCTAGCTCAGAAGTTGTGATGACAGATCAGCTCAAACAAATAACTCATCCGATGTTAATGGATGAGCATGTAGGATGTCTGATGAAATAAACGCCTCAACATGGGATAAAACTGTTAAATACAAGAATGCTCAGACCTGTCTGATTGTAGCTACAAACAATTGGTATCTGAAACAAAGCGTTCAGCAGGTTCGAGCGAATTACCTCTAAAATGGTAGTAAAAAGAGACATCCGTCATAAGCGACGTTGGATATATATATTCTCATTGGATGGTATCAAAATCAGAAATTGTCGTATGTCTATATTTACTTAATAATATATGATTTGTTCTCTATGAAAACTTAAAGGTGAAATGCATAGGTTTTCATATTTCCCTATTTATATTCTTCACGGGCTAGCTAATGATGGAAATATCAGCCCAAATACTCTGTTTGCTTTTGTTTGAATATTTTGTCTCCTGGAAGCTTTTGAAAAGTGCTTCAAAGTTGGCATCCGAAGCCCGCCGATTCCAGAAATGAAATCTGCATCGCTTATCTGCCCTTGTTTGACGTTTGTTTGCGACGTCACATCAGATCATCTGGCCGGGCGTCAATACTTGCAACGTTCAGTCTCCGGGCGGCTGGTTGACGTGACGTCACAATCAAGGACAGATAAGCGAGGACGTTTTGCAAATATGAATTCAGCTGTGCTAGGTGTACCAACTTTTAAAAAGATTCTAACAGACAAGATAATTCAAATTTAACCAAGTGAAGTAGATAGACTGGTATTTCTATCATTATTCAACCTATATAAAATGTGAAAAGCAGAATCTAAAAACCTTTGCATTTCACCTTAAAGACTATGCGCACTTTCATGGGAAGTCGCTGTTACCTCATGTAAGGATATAAGCTAAGTCGCTGTTACCTCATGTAAGGATATAAGCTAAGTCGCTGTTACCTCATGTAAGGATAAAGCTAAGTCGCTGTTACCTCATGTAAGGATATAAGCTAAGTCGCTGTTACCTCATGTAAGGATATAAGCTAAGTCGCTGTTACCTCATGTAAGGATATAAGCTAAGTCGCTGTTACCTCATGTAAGGATATAAGCTAAGTCGCTGTTACCTCATGTAAGGATATAAGCTAAGTCGCTGTTACCTCATGTAAGGATATAAGCTAAGTCACTGTTACCTCATGTAAGGATATAAGCTAAGTCGCCTGAATATTTTGGAGCGTTATGATGAATAATAAAAGTTATAAAACAAAAACGACTTTTTTACCTCCAGATTATAGAGGTAGTTTTTTCATTAACTTGTTCAAACGTCAATGGGGCTGGGTAGACTTAGAAACATGTTACAAAACGTAGCGCCAGCTATCCTGTATAATTGTATTGGTGCCCTCTTCGTGCATACGGTACCTTTCGTAGATGACGCTGCGTCCTTGCAGGGGAACTTGCGGACATGGTATAAACATCATGATCAAGATACCACCGAGTGTCAGGAGAGTGACACCTATGATCAGCTTTATACAACCAAGTTGACCTAGCTTGAACTTCGTGACGATCACTCCACCAACCAACGTTCCCATAGCTGCCGCAAAAATATTACACGCTCCTGAAAACAAGGAATTTGACATTATTTACTTAGTAAAAGTTTCAGCATATATTCCCTATCTTGACCATCCTGTTTTTGAATCCCCGAAACAAGATACGATACAACCAATATCGCAAAGGGTATGAGACGTTTACAACGGAAAAGTGCCTGTTTAGATATGGATGGAAATATGATTGATCAAAACATGCTCTTTGGCCAATTTTGGTATATTTGAGGCATTTCTAGGGAACACTTCTTTCCTTTGACACAAATGTGACACCATGACAAACCAGAACCATTTTTGGCATTTTCAAATCGCCAAAACTTTCCAATATATAAGTTCCAATATAATTGTGGCTTGAGGAGTCACAATCTAATTAAAATTAAATCCTATCTGCTCCCTTATTTGGATATGTCGCTTGCAGGATGTAACCGGCAGGCAGCAACGCGAGAGTCAACCACACGCTTAAAACTAAAGTGTTGAAACTTACTCTTAAAGTGTTGAAATAACCCTTTAAGTATGTCGACAGGGACTGCTCTTTAAATGTTGTCCCTGTGGACACACTTAAAGGGTCATTTCAACACTTTACGAGTAAGTTTCAACACTTTAGTTTTAAGGGTGCAATCCCGAGAGCTGTCCATAGTGCTTTGAAGGGAATATAATGGTAAGTGCTTTCTGGTTGGCTCAGCCGAATGACACGCCAAGTTGTCGGGGAATCTTCTGATGTTGCCGTCCTCCCGCCGGGTTGGCAACATAATGCGGGGTAGAATTATGGACTGGTCCTTGGCATAAACCTTGACACCAAATTCAATTGAAATCAGTAAGATCCTACATAGCGACATAACTGATCGGGGATCATTGATAGGATATTAATTTATTTAAGATTGGAGGAGTTATATTTTTGTTGCAAGTGAAAATCCTTCCTAGAAATGTAACAAAAACACCAAAAATAAGCCAGGAAACACATTTTGATCATTCCTATCTCCATTTTCATGCAATTCAACACCGCAATTTTCTCCAGGCTGGGTCAATCTCACCGACTTATGCGACAGAAAAAAAAGGAAGGCCGTTATATTGACGGACGTGTGTACAACCACCTCGCTGGGGGGTCTAATAACACCCCAGCCACCAGTCAGATTTTTGGACCGGATTCGGGGCCTTCGCGCACGTCGCCGGAAGTGACATCATATATAGTAAAATAGATGTTTACCGAACATTTCGATTACTTTTCAAGTCTGCATAATACCTCCTTTGACCTAGCGTTAAGAAGAATTATCTGGAGATAATTTTCCCTCTTTATCTGGACAGAGCATATGAAAAGTAGTTCGCTCATGTGCAACACTAAAGGAGTTGTTCGGCCGGATTCAAACTGAACCGTGCGTTGGTTGGTTTCCCCTATACGTCATAGCAACGTAGTAAAGGTCAATTTCCGCTATATTGGTGGCTGGGATGGTAATGGAGCCTGCGAAATGGAGGTTGACGTGTGTAGTGCACCAAAATACAACTATTCCATTTGATCGGGGGTAACAAAAGTCAGTCGCATGAAGTTATTACTTACCTATCACAATGTTAGCCTTCCACGTATCCAGTAGATAGTGTGTTTCCATGAACTTTGGGACAAATGCCATGTGGCCTCCTATACCGAATGCATTGATGGCAGTGGCTGCCAGAGCGCATATGAACACAGGATTGGTGAAAAGTCGCATGAATGCTGGCAACATGGCTAAAAATAACAAACCGAAAACGCATATCAAACGGCTATTTATGACGGTTTTTCATACAGTCTGTTTTCATCCTGGGATAGACATTCAAATGTGAAGCATTTGAAAGTTTGCCGAATGAACAAATAGCCAATTTTACCCAAGATAAGGCAAGTTAAAACAAGAGCCCCAGGGGCTTCAATATACGCCCGTGTATCTGGAATTACATTGGTCCAAATTTCAAGGTTGTTTGGTAGCCTGGATTCAAATTGGTAGCTAGCCTACAATTTTGTGCTTCTGAGAATGTTACATATATAACATCTTATATTGAATGATAAACTGAAACGAGCTTAACTCTTGATAACTAGTTGACCTTGAAGCAAGAGCCGAGAGCTCACATATCCCACACTGAAATCGACAATAGTCAAACACAAGAAAATAGCAGTTTTCCTGCAAATGGATTCCTTTCAGACGAGATAATTTTTTATGAAGGAAGAAGAAAGCGATGAAGTAAACCTTTGTTCTTGAGTTAATATAGAGGTATGAAGTTCATAAAGGACCCCTCTCCCCGTTAAATTACTAAATGTATGGTTTTTATTTCACAACAGTTTAACTAAATGTAGCTGTTTCAAATGTGGGAGACAACTCCAAAGGATGAATGCCATATACATGTAGGGGAGAGCATACTGAATATTCCAACCTAACACATATGGTCAGCTAAACTTGATTCACTTTTGAAGGACTGTGACCGTGACCTTGGACAAATTGATCTCAAAATGTATGGCTCCTCTTTGCCATGCGAGTAAGGTATACTCAAAGTTTGGTACCATTCCATACCTTGAAACAGAGAGATCGCATGGACAACAAATGTTAATGGATGAATGGAAAGAACGCAACATCGCATTACATGACCTCATCTTCGACAGGCATATGGAAATGTGATTTCCTGATTTTGGGGTCACGGTTACTTTGACCTTGACCTAAATTTTGGTACACGACACTTCGTCTTCCGTCAATGTATCAATGGACACAAAAAAATCATGATTTTTATGAATTTCATGATTTTAGGGGTCACAGTGATCTTGACGTTCGGCCTTGACCTACATTTTGGTATGTGACACATCATGAATCCCCCTAATGAATCTACGGACACAAAACAAAGTAATTTTCAAAGATTTCTTGATTCTGGAGTCACAGTGACCTTGAATCCACTCACCAAATATTAGTAATTTTTAATGATTTCCTGATTTTTAGGTCACATTGACCTTTGACCTTGATTCTGGTGTCGCAGTGATCTTGACTATTGACCTGGATCTAAATTTTGGTACATGACTAAACGGCTACCCGTAATTTCTCAATGGACTCAAAAAATCATGATTTTTAACAATTTCATGATTTTGGGGTCACAGAGACTTTGACCTTTGACCTACATTTTGATATGTGAAATATTGTATCCCCCTAATGTACCTACTCACACAGGGAAATGTTATTTTTAATAATTTCCTGATTTTTGGGACAGTGACCTTTGACCTTGACCTATATTTTGGTATGCGATACCTCGTTTCCCCCTACTGAATCCACTCACAAAAAATTAGAATTTTTAATGATTTCCTGATTTCTCCGTGACACTGACCTTTGACCTCTGACCTCGACCTACATTTTGTATGCAACACATCGTCTCCACCTAGCGTATCCACTCACAAAAAATTGCAACTGTGAATAGAAAACGTTCACAGATATAGACCGGACACGAACACTTCAGTGATTTCCTGTTTTTTAGGCCAGTGATTTTTGACCTCTGACATTGACCTTGATTTTGGTACCCGACACATCGTCTCCACCTAGCGTATCCACTCACAAAAAATTGCAACTGTGAATAGAAAACGTTCACAGATATAGACCGGACACGAACACTTCAGTGATTTCCTGTTTTTTAGGCCAGTGATTTTTGACCTCTGACATTGACCTTGATTTTGGTACCCGACACATCGTCTCCCCGTAGGGTATCCACTCACCAAAAATTAGAACTGTAGATAGAAAACTCTCCCAGATATAGACCGGACACGAGGGACGGACAGACGGACTCACGGACGGACGGACAGACGGACGGAAACCGCCATCTGGCGGGCGTATAAAAACGCGAGGTGACTCCAAGCGTTGGCACTTTTCCTTCCTGCCTTAAATGTAGCTCATTAATTCAAAAAAAATCTTGGAAATGGTACCAAGGCTACCAAAGAGCTCGCCTGACCTTATGAATCTAGCAACCGTAACGATTGCCATAACATGAAATCATAGCATTACTTGTTAATTAATTAAGTAATAAAGACATAATTTAACATGAGTAGTGTGGCTAACTTCACAGGACCTACGAAGTAGGGATTGATATGATTTAAGCGTGTACCTTGACCTAAGACTGGCCATTTCGATGGTCGTAGGAGGCATTGAGACATGTTTTTGCCAATTTCGAAGCTTCTAGGTCATTTAATTAGGTAAAAATGGGTCAAAAAGTAAGTCACATTGATCTCAACCCAATTAGATCAGGTCATACTGACATTGACCTAATTAGGCGCATTTCCATAGTCTTAGGAGGCATTAGCACATGTTTTTATCAATTTCGAGGTTTATAGGTCACATTATTTCGAGGTTTGTAGGTCACTAATTAGGTCAGAAATTGAGTCAGAAAGTAGGCCACATTGACCGTGACCCAATTATGACAGGTTACACTTTACACCAATTTCGAGGTTTATAGCCATGCACGTTCATGCCAAAATTCAAAGTTCTAATGTCAACGGTTCTCCTTATTTTGCCGGAGCAAGGATTCGGATGGACTGACTCACTCACTCACTCAGTCATCACCGGACAATTTGCAAATGAGAGCCTACTTTGTGGGAATATTCGCAGAATACTTTTGTAATATCCCCTTCACAACATCCTAAATGACATTTTTGACAAACTTGGGCACAATCGGTAAAGTATTTGTGAAATACAGTATCCCTAAAGATTAGCTAATTAAGCTAATTAAATATTCACGGAATTCAGCCATTCCATTCAGAACACATCATATGATATAAACATGTATACCAAGTACGGGCACAATCGATCGAGTATTTATGAATATATAACATCTTAACATGAAATTATAGCACATTTTGCAGTTAATTAGCTAATTAATTTAATTAAATATTCACGGAATTCAGCCATTCTGCAACATCACCTTCAGAGCATCCCAAAGGCAGAATCGGTCAAACATTTATGAACAAACGAACCCTGACAATTCACCATAACATGAAATCATAGCATATTTTCCTATTAATTAGCCGAATAAGTAATTAAATATTCACGTAATGCAACCATTCTGCAACATCCCACTTAGAACATCCCGTAAGTATGGGCACAATCAGTCGAGTATTTATCAATATAGCACCCTTAACATTTACGTTAAAATTAAGTTGTAGTATGCTAGTAATCAACATCCCCCTTCCAACATTCTGAATAATATATATGCCAAGTTGGGGGGGGGGGGGCAATGGAACAAGTATACGCGGGCTAATAAAATATGTTAAAGAGCGCCGATCTTCAAAATATATGCCAATCGGAATTCCTTGAGAAGTTTAGGTTGTGATTATCACCATTTATATACTTCTTATGAGAGATTTGGGTGCTGCTGAAAACAGGTATGTTGCATATATAATGGGCACATATCTAAAGATGGCTCGTCAGGTCTAAAATCACAGGATAGTGCGACAGGCACCACACGAAGCACTCCCCGACTGGGGCAATGTTCAACGAGCGCCATCTACCGGACGTGTGGGAACTTACTCTGAGACAGTGAACTCACATTTGATCTTCTGAGCGATGGAGAGTTTATCCTCTGATTTTGTCTTCTCATCTCCGACACTTTGATAGGAGTGCTTCATCCTTCGCGGAAAGAGAAAAACGGGCACCCCGATGATCATAGAGAGGATTCCAAAGGTTATGAATCCAAGCCACCAGGCGCCAATCCAGCGAGGATCACGAACGCCAAAACCTGGATCTGGAATGATTGACAAAGTCAAAGGTTAAAACTATCACTGTGGTGCGCGACACGACAAAGAAGGGGGCAGTTAACAATGTGTTAATAAGGGAAAACCAGTGTTAGTATGGAATAAACAGCTTAAAGGGAAAGCATTCAAATGTCGAATAATATCGACATTTTTTGGCAATGCCCTCATCTTGTCCATTGTGATTTACATCTACGTAGACATGGGTCGCTTCAATCGAGGTCCATCATAACGATGACCATCACTGATAAATTAAGGTATATGATCGAAGAAAACGAATTCAGTAGTAAATAATGTTTTATCGACTTCACGTCTGTGATAATTGTTTCACTGATACAGGTGACAATTATCGACGTCGGCATAAACTGATACAGTGACATCGGTGAACTAGAATTTTCACCAACATCGCTAAACAGTAGGCCTAATTCGTCAAAACTGAGTTCCAATCACGCCGGTAAAAACTGCGTTGGTAAACCTACGTTGATAAACATTAGCATCGTCGGTAAAAACTGTTTTTCTCTTTTGATGTCGATATTAAAGTCGACGACTTGTGACCGTAAGGTCCTTGGAGTATAAACTTACCGGACAAATTCACGTTTATTTGACTGAACACCGATCCCATACCGAAGGCCAGAGCAGGGCCAAATATCGTGATGAACATGAACACACCTGAAATAATACAAAGGCTATTTTCACCAGAAAGAATATCAGTTTTGGCTTACATGTGGTTATGTTTGAGTTTTTACCCTAGACAGATTCGGTGCAAATTTCAGATAGAAGCAATATCGGCCATGAGCCAAGTCTAGGGAATGGACCTCTCGTTGCAACTGGGCGGAGGCAACTCAATTATTTTATCCCAAATGCTCATTACAGATATTCTCTCTTCAAAAGCAAAAGATCCCACGTTTGTGATCCTTGGCAGTTTAGCCTCAAAATCAACAGGGTATTTCTACCCGCTTGGTGCCAACTTGCACAAGGATACCATGCACAATATAGAATGCAGAGGAATGAATAATCAAAATGCCGTAAGTTGGTGGTATGCATAAAATTTGGTCATTTGGGGGGAGGGGGGATCCCCCCGCCTTCCGAACTTTCTGCGCTATCTCCGGAACGACAAAAAATTGAGAACTGACACTCCTTGACTTTATAGATTATCATATTGGGGTCATTTTGAGCCTATCTGCTTATCCCCCCCCCAATAGGCAATCATGGGTAAATTCAAGATGACGCCCAAGTGGGGTACCAGAAAAATTATGTTTTCGTCATTTTGCTTCAAAATATCAGCTTTTCCGCGATGAAAAGTGGACAAAAACTACTTTATTTCACATCAGACTATTAATCACTAATTTATCACCCAGTTTTTGAAAAAAATTGCATGCATGAAAAATATGACCAAAAAATGACGTTTTTGTAAATGACGTCAATGTGACGTCATCAGAGCGGCCATCTTGGTTTTTTTTACATTTCATGGTAGAGCTTAACTCAAGTGTATAGTGTTGTAAGTTTCAGCACCCTAGCTCACGGGATAATAAAAATAATTGGGGGGAGGGTGAAATTGTCCCTCCACGAGCATGGACAGGTCCCCAAAAGCCCAGGTCAGATAGGGTTTAATTCTCTAACATAACAAAGATGTCGAGATCATGAGATAACAAAGATGTCGCGATCATGACATAACAAAGATTTCGAGATCACGAGATAACGATGATGTCGAGATCACGACAAAACAAAGACTAGGGATGAAAGATGAGTCAGACGCATCAAGACTAGGGATCATAGGTTAGTCAGACGCACCATGAATAAGGATGATAGGTTAGTCAGACGCACCATGAATAGGGATGGAATATTAGTTAGACGCATCATGACTAGGGATGATAGGTTAGTCTAACGCATCATGACTAGAGATGATAGGTTAGTCAGACGCACCATGACTAGGGATGATAGGTTAGTCAGACGCATCATGACTAGGGATCATAGGTTAGTCAGACGCACCATGAATAGGGATGATAGGTTAGTAAGGCGCACCATGACTAGGGATGAAAGATGAGTCAGACATATCTAAGACTAGGGGTCATAGGTTTGTCAGACGCACCATGAATAGGGATGGGATATTAGTTAGACGCATCATGACTAGAGATGATAGGTTAGTCAGACGCATCATGAGTAGGCATGATAGGTTAGTCAGACGCACCATGACTAGGGATGATAGGTTAGTCAGACGCACCAAAACTAGGGATGAAAGATGAGTCAGACGCATCATGACTAGAGATGATAGGTCAGTCAGACGCATCATGACTAGGGATGATAGGTTGGTCGAACGAACGATGACTAGTGATAGAATATTAGTCAGACGCACCATGACCAATAATGATAGGTTAGTCAGACGCACCATTGTTAGGGACGATAGGTTAGTCATACGAACGATGACAAGGGATAAGTGAGTGGGTGAAGGAATATGATTTAACGTCACTTTCAACAATATTTCAGTCATATCACAACCTTTGGATCCTAATCCTTTTAACACTCGAAAACCCCCGGGCTCACCAGTAGTCGCCTTTTCAACAAGCTTTTCAAGGACCTGAGGTCTATTCTCACTATGGCTAGGGTGTGCACAACGACATCGCCTGTCAACCCCGGGGGTCCCATGGGGCGACAAGGGATGATAGGTATTCAGATTTACCACAATGGCCGATAGGTCATGTTAATCCCTGAAATAGGCGACACTAGTGCTCAGCATGGGGGCCACCGTTAGATGTGGGCTGTTCTCTTCCTCTCTCCCCCATGTTTAAAACCTGGTGTGAATAGGATAATATGGAAAAAATATTCCCGCCATTCCACGAAAGGACCAACAAGCTTACATTTATGATAACCCTGGCAACCTCAGGTCGAAAATATACTAGTTATTATCAGTTGAAAAACTCGCCCCATGTTATAAACATAAGGGAGAGACCACGAGAACTACCCACAGCTGACGGTGGCCCACATGCTGTGCACCAGTGTCGCAGACACCCGGGCCAGGCAGCATTATCCAGGGATTAACTTGAGCCATAGTTATTGCGAGTACTCGCGTATTCAAGTCAATTGCATGGCGGACAGCGAGTTAGTGTTAGAGGAAGAAGAAAGTCAAGCGTCCACATACATGTATCTTCATGTTATAAAACTAAATTGCTTTGTTTTCAACCATGACATACCCTACATCATGTACTTACCTAAATACAACCCAGTCTTTTCCTTCTTCACGTTGTCGTCGATATATGTGGCTGTTAGGGGCGATCTCGGAGATTTAGCCATCCCTTGCAGGATCATACCGACTGCGATGAAGAACAAAGCAGTCCCCGATCCCTCAAATTCTCTAGAGGTAGAGTCGCATCCGTTTTCGAAGTTTTCGCCGGCGGATACGTTCGACACAACATTGCCGAAGGATCTTTCCTCGCATAGCAAATTCGCAAACTTGGATACAGCTGTCCCCGTATAGTTTGTCAGATTCCCCATGTTCTCTCTGTGAGTCGATATATTCGGTGGTTTGACGATAAAATGAGGAATGGCCGTGATCAAGGCTGCTAACCCGAAGAGTACCGACATCACGCCAAGAACACGTGGTTTGTGAGAGTCTCGGGCAAAATGGCTGACCAACAGAACGAAGACCAGGAACCCGATATCATTGCAGGCAGTAATAAATCCACTGACCGAGCTGCTAAACCCGAACTGTTTCTCCAAAGTTGTCAACTGAGATATAATATAAGTGTTGAGGGTTTGTGTTAACAGCGCTGATATACCATAAATTCCAGTAAACGCTGAAATATTTGCGAATCTTTGGAGCATTTCCGGTTTGCAGCTACCGACCCCACATTGCGTATCAGTGTCCACAGTTTCACCGGTTTCAAACCGCTGTGGCGATTTATTCCCCAAAATCACAGGTTCCACCGAGTTCGAGTCATTGTTCTCAAGAGAAACTGGAAATGGGGATGTTTCTGTGTCGTCATCCATCTTCGTCTTTTATCTCTCTGTATATCTATAAACAAGAGAACAAACATCAGCCATACGTGTTGTATGATGTTGGATAATTCAGGTAATTCAGTCTGAGCAATAATTTTGACATATTTGGTTCAATACAGTACCTGCTTGGAAGTTGTTATCAGCATGAACAACATGCATGATTGTCCTAAATGAGTAATCGGACATAGAAGAGCCCAAGCCGTTCATGTCATTCAGTTAAAGGTCATGGGTGGGCGGGGGCGGGAGGGCGAGTACCTCTCATCCGGACAAAATGAGCCGTCAACTTCCAACGTTACCAATTGAAATTATCCATTTTCCAATATCAAAATTTGTCACATTTTAAGATATTCCGCTGGTGGTTTTGGGCTTTGGCGGGCATTTTCCATGTTTTGCCAGTTTTCCCAATTAGGTTATCTCCCTTTCTTAGGTTAAGTGATAGGATTTCGTTTTAAAGTCTTCTAGCCGAGAATTATGCGCAGCAACGTTCACCCAATTTGAAAAAATTTTGAGCTTCAAACAGTTAGAATACAAGGAAAAAATAAATACTATTTATATGATTTTTTTAGAGTATGCGTCAAAACCAGGGCTTTTTCCATTGTTTTCTGGGTTATCAAATGGAGCATGAGTCTGTGCATTTAACAGTGTCTACAGCTAAAAGATGCACACCAACCTATATTCTTTCTTTTTCTTCCTCATACTACACAATTATGAACGCAACAAAACAAAATATTAATTACTTTAATTTACCACCAGCGGACATACTCAATATGGAAAAGGCCTACTAATCTCCACCTTAGACTTTTTTTTTCTCCAAGAAATATCACCTGAATCACACCATTTGTAGATCGCCGTCAGGTTATCGCTTAACATTTAACAATTTCTGAAAATGGCAGCATTTTAATATCCGTCCAACCTGACAGACATAATTTACTTGCTTACCTATTCATAAATGTGTACTGGCTAAGATCACATTATGCCTTGTATATATACTGTGCGTATGGAGCTATTTATAACTTTGTTCACTGTTGAAGATGCTATAACTAATAGCGAAATATACAGAATGAAATTGTCATCCCTACTCGGAGTTCCTTTTCTTCTCTACTTTTGGAAAATCATCAGTGGTTCCAATGGATTACTTCAATTAGATGTACATGTAAAAATTTCCCAGGTGGGATGTGCCATATAGCAGGTATGTATAAGTTTCACTTCAAAAATCTTTGAAGCACTGATTCGGAAATGAAGTGTTTACTTTGTTGACACAAGCAGACTACTAGTCCACTTATGTAAAGTGCATTATACAATAAGTCAACCATTACAGGTTTTATTAACTGAATGGTCAACATACAGTCCTACAATATGAGGCCTGATTTAAAGGTAAAGCAGAATATCAGTGTTACAGTATGTCTATTTGACCAAAATGGCCTGACTTCAAGCCCACTTGAATCCTTGCAATTCTCCATACTGACCATACACTGATGGCAACATATTTTCTCTGACTGCATTTTAGTTATGTGTGTAAGCAGGGGTTGATGTAGCCTAGATTTAGATATATTTAGCTGACTTTACCTTATGCCACATGATTATGTCAGCGCTAACAGCACCAATGTCCTTTCAATCCATTTTTAAACCATAATGTTAATTAAATTAGTAATTGTAAAAAAGAATGTATAATGAGATATAAATCAAGCATTATGTTGATGGACTGCAAAATCCGCATGAGAGGTGGCCCTTCAATTCCAATCAAAAAAACAACAACTTTGAAATCCTTCGTCCGTCTAACAATAATAAGCTTCATGAACAGATGAAATACCATTAAATTGTGCTATATAAGTTTACTGTCTATAGTGCCACCCAATGATGAACAATATCACGAACCTACATGATGAAGCAAACTCCTCAGGTGTGGCCTTGGGGAATGTAGATATTGGACTCAAGTCATGAGAATTTCATATATTTCAAAAAAATGGTCATTTGGCTCTACAAGGATTGTGAATTATAACACTGGGAATGTTACATTCATGTTCAGCAAAATAAAATTACTTTTCCCTGATTAAGAAGCAACTTTCCATTTTTTTTTAAAACAAAATCTTATTTTGAGATGCAAAAATGCGTCTCCATGATTCGTCAACACAACGAAAATCTTGCCTATCTTGCAAGATCAATATACCCAAATTTCATGGAAGATATGATGTTACTCATGTTTACCTGCATTCATGTCTATAGCGCCACCTAGTGATGACCAAATGCCATGAAAAACAAGTGGTTGAAATTTAAAGCCCTAGGGAGATGGCACATAAGAGTTCAATGGAAAAAACTTTAATCATGATAATGGTTATGGAGGTTTTGACGTTAAGTCAGATAAATGAGATTTTTCATTTAAATGGCAATTTGGTTCGCACCGAAAGGGAATTATCATGTCGGCAATCCTATATATATGCTTGGCACCCTAGAATAGAACAGTTTTTAAATATTTCTCCAAGCGAATTGTGAATTTTCATTTCACGAAAAACTGTTTTGTTGAGACGCAAAAAAACTTGCCTTTATAATTATGCCAGCTACACCAAAACCTTTTCAGCACATTGACTATCCTTCAAGACCATTGTAATAAAATTTCAAAGAAATCAGACAAGCCGTTCAGACGAAATCGTCAGAGAAAGGTTTACCTATGCTCTGACTACAACGCCACCTAGTGGTGAGCAAAACGGGTATCGAAACACAACCAGACAAATTTCCCAGGCCTAAGGAGATAGCACACCAAGTCTGACCCGAAAATATTTAATGATTTCAGAGATATTCACGTTTAAAGTCACGGCGGCGGCGGAGCCGTTTCTCATGAAAACATGAGAGCATCCACTTTGTGAAAATGCTCTAATAAATGAGGTTGAATAAAAGCTTTTATTATATGACGTTTTATGTTACCCTTTTCCCATTGAACAATTTGCCGTCATGTGGCTGTCGCTAATTTTCCATATTTACTCCAAAGCCGGTTGCTGAAACAGGTTAGAGATCGTGTAGAGCGAAGCAAAATGCATAATATATGTTATATTTTAACTGCTTTTACCAACCACAGGCCTTCAAAACAAGCGTTGGGGGGTGGGCGGTGGTATTACAGTGAAGTGTCGAAATATGGGGTCTCGTTGGTGGGTGGACGGTGGGGGTCGCGTTGGGGGGTGGACGGTGGTATTACGGTGAAGTGTCGAAATGTGTGGTCTCTATATATAACCCCATGCTGTTACGGTGAAGTATCGAAATATGGGGTCTCTATATATAACCCCATGCTTTATATAAAACAGTGTATTTTCATATAAAGCATGGGGTTATAACCCTATGCTATTACGGTGAAGTGTCGAAATATGGGTCTCTATATATAACCCCATGCTTTAAATAAAATAGTGTATTTTCATATTTCGACACTTCACCGTAATACCACCGTCCAAAACCCCAAAACTCTTGTTTTGAGGGCCTGCGCACCAACCTAATGAGAACTAGGTTACGAGACGTATGGATCTTATAATAAAACAATTATAGTCATTTGATACGGTCAATATGTGTTTTTGTCAACCTGAGAGAACACGATTCACCTCGGCCTTCGACCTCGGAGTAGTAGCATTTTATTTGGTATATATATAAAATATCAGACTTTCATTAGGCTAGGGCTAATCGATGGCTATTGTGCGTGTATGGCTCAATACCGTGACCAACCGGATTGTCGAATGTTAAACTACACATTTCTCTTTCATCTTTGACTCAATAAAGTCATTCTCTATAATGTCAAGCCGAGTTGCTACAGTTTTTAATTATCTATCATACACTGTCCTCTATGACACACTCTTTTACTCTATGTCATAGAGGACAGGGTATGATAGATAATTAAAAACTGTAGTAACTCGGTTTGACATTTTAGGGAATAACTTTTATTGAGCCAAAGATGAAAGAGAAATACACTCAGAAAAAATATTAAAAAAAAATGATTTAAAACAAATATATATATATATATTTATTAATTTTCATAATTTATTGAAAAAATTCATACATAGACATCGACCATCCAATATCCCACAGGCCAGGCAACTGTGGTGAATACATAATGATTTTATCCTATTTGCAGATGATGCGTCTGTACATGAACAGATACGAGTTTTGTATGGAGAATATAACCTCAGATAATAATAGACAATACATGCACTAAGCACAGAGCTAACAGAACGCGGATGTTGATGACGTCAACATCCGCCAATCAAAATGATCTGTGACCCTTAAACTCGGTTAATAGTTCTCAAAGTGTGATATATATATATTATGGCAGTTTTTTAGAATTGAAAAATCTTTTTCAAACAAATAGATAATGTTTGAATTGAAATTCTGGAAGAGAAATCTTCCACTCAGGAAGAAGATTCGGTGTGAGTTTTGTGTCCAAAGCAGGCAAACTATGAACATTTTTCATCTGAATTCACCATCTAAATATTATTCAAACATTGTTTGGGCCACTGGCCAAATTAGTTTCAATTTTGAGAAGTTTTAGTGCGAGAAAACGTGGTCCAGTTTAGGCGTCTCAACAGTGTAATTAGTGGCATTAGTTCCTTCCGTTGGAATGACGATTCAAACAATTTGTTTCTAGGGTTTTAATCTGAAATCTTCTGGAAGAATTTGAATCAAAAAAGTATGATAAATTTTGCAAATTCCATTGTATCGGGGAAAACTATCCTACTAGGCTGAAATTTAAAAACAATTAGCATTAGTTATCACCTCTTCAAACCAGTACACATTTGTTGAATTTGGTTAACGTTGTGCATGCA
Source organism: Hanleya hanleyi (assembly GCA_036873755.1). Taxonomy (NCBI): domain Eukaryota; kingdom Metazoa; phylum Mollusca; class Polyplacophora; order Lepidopleurida; family Hanleyidae; genus Hanleya; species Hanleya hanleyi. The sequence goes on from JAVTVY010021905.1 coordinate 77,514, forward strand.
AGGAACGAAACGGCTGTAACGTTGAAATCAGACATCATTTGCTAAATCACCAAAAAACACCAGGTGAACATTTCGCCCCCATATTTTTCTCACCCATTTGAGGTAGGCTGCTGAAATTTGCCACGCTATACCCTTTTGTCAACTGCTACCAGGAAATGTAAAAAGAATCCAAGATGGCTGCTTTCATGAAGTCACAGTGCCGTCATTTAAAAAAAACATTATCTTTTGGTCAGAATTTTCGACTTTTTTATTTATGTGATTTCTGCGCAAAAATTGCATGATGAATTAGTGAATAATAATCTGATGTGAAATAAAATAGTTTTTGCCCACTTATACCCGCAGAAAAGCAGGAATTTTGAAGAAAAATGACGCAAACATCACATTTCAGGTACCCCCAAATGGCCGCCATTTTGAATTTACTCATGATCCTCTGCATTGTTCGTCCTTCCGGAGATATCGTAGATAGTTCGATACGGGGGATAATAGCCCCCACTCACACCACTCAGACCCAGTAGGGTTAAGCGGTCATTTTTCAAGTATCCAGGCAATTTGATAAACATTACGACGTAAAAACATCGTCTGCCCTTTTCAGGAAATAATGTTTAAGACTGTAAATTATTATTCCAGTTATCAGGGGGCGCAATCGAAGAAATATCCAGAACTAGTGAAGATATATGTACCAGGCTCTGCTAATCTAACGGCAGACTTACAGAGTATTTTCTTTTGTAGAGTTAGCAAACACGTAATTACGAGTCTGGATCCAAATCTGATCTGCAGCGTTGACAATTCGCTGTCCTCCTGATCTAACAGCAGACATACCAAGTATTTCCGTATCACATATACTGCAAACCTGGACAGGCTTGGACAATTCTCTGTTCTTGCACCGTGCCTAACCAAGAAACTGGCTGTGATAGGTGAATATAGGTAAGGGGGCGTGGCATTCCTATCACAGCCCCAGATCGAGGGTAGGTTAAAATTTGGAGATAAAAACTCATGTCGCGAAAAGCGACTTTTCGCTGACGAAAATAAGGAAACGGGAGAGATAAAATATGCCAATTTGATACAGTTTGACCGACCTGAGCTTCTTTGTCCATGTACCATCTATCACGACTGTTTTGATGCTGACAAAATGTGATCAAATGTGTGAGAAAAAACCTCCATTGATTTTAACGTTTTCACGCCTTTCTGACATCTTGTGAGAATATGACCTTCGCTATTTTGATCTCGTGACCTTTCTGATCACGTGAATAAACACACGTCGCTTATTGGTTTAAAACCATTTCTTGATGACGTGAGTCAAAAGGTCAACCCCATTCTGCGCATATCCCTGTAAACTATGGCGAAAGAAACACAACGGTTTTCTTGACAAAATCCGTGTTTGATGGCAGATTCCATCTAATTAAAGGAATCATTAGGTGGTTGTCATAGTGCTGGAGATGCCAAATCATATTATTTATTCGATAAAATGCTTTTTGTGCCTCTGTCTCAATTCCCCACGCCGTGTGCAGTTAAAGATCTCGAGCGAATGACATCGTATTTATTTTTTTCCTTTTCGGTCTGTATAAGTGATTCGGGCTAAGGGGTCAGCAACAACAACAACAAAAGATAGACTCCTTAGCCGATGTTTTCGGGCTAGCACCGTGCCTAACCGAGGTAGGACTTGTCAGGACTGCTTTTGTACCCGAGAACAGGTTTACGAGTGTCACTAGAAGCTAAAGCAAAGACCCAGAATAAACTCATTCTCCGGGAAATATTTTTTTGGTGATAAAGTTTTCCTGGTTCTGCATAAGATAATAAGATTTTCAGGCATTCTGCCTGACCTACGCCGTTCACATCTCCTTATGTACATCGCATCTTATAATATATCTGTATAGGGCATCTTTGCATGTTGTTATCTCGCCTAGCCCCTGACCTCCAGTAGTGATGGTGTTCCTTCTGTGATAGCCAGGGCCAGTGGCAAGTCGATCCCGGTAAATAATCGTTTGTGTGGCCTAACCTTGCTACCACACACTTTACACAAAAACTGAAGGCAGCTGTGGAACTGGCTTGATCAACAAGGAAAGAAAAACTTACTGCAGATGAAGGCAGACCGAGACGAACCGACGAAATCATTATCCGGGAGTACTATGGCAACGCCGAGACGACCGACCTTAGCTATGCTTCAGGCACTCCTGCAACAGGAGGGTCAACCGAAGACAGACTTGCTCAGCCTAGAACCCATGGTGATTGAGCGGGACGGGGTCCAAAGCTTAGAGAAACGCCATGAATGCCCGCCATCGTGGACATCGAAACCCCAACAATCACCGGTGTGTTGATGAATGCCATGGGAAGCTTAGCGGCGAGGATGCAGACCATGCTGACGTCCATCGATGAGACGCCATATGATTGTCAGATATTTGGTCTACTCAGAGCAGTAACGGAGAGAGGAACAACTACAAGCGTCTGGCACGCCATTCATTATTCACCCGTCGTCCATTAAAGGGTCATAATCTAAAGACTTATTCCCTATTCCATATGGCAGTATTAGCGCCAAATTAAAAAAAAAGAGGAAAAAATCATAGTATACATGCAAGAGAGACGCAGTCAACAGCCATGCTGATGACGACGATGTACGAAGCAAAAGAGAGGAGATCGGCGATACAGCTTGTGAACGATAACAGCGGAGCCGCAACAGGGACCACAAGACCTGTGGTAAACGCCATCCAGAAAACTTTGTCAAGGCATCAACTGATGACGGCAACAGCTCCTTGAGAGACTACGTCGTCCAATTTGAATGCTGTGCGGTGTCGAATGAGTGGATGATTTCCACCAAAAAAAAGACATTGCTGTAGTATTGACGGGGCCAGCCCAGCAGGTACTCTTCAGCAGACGAAGCCAGGCGAAGCGGATTTTACAAGACTGCGAGATGCTCTGGAGAGACGATTTGCCCCGCCGAATCAGACTGAATTATATAATTCACAGTTGAAGTCCCGACAACGTTAACGAGGTGAGGGTCTACAAGAACTGAGACAGGCACTTGTACGTCTCAGCCAGATGGCCTATCCAGATGCCGGAGATGAACTCCAAGATACTTTAGGCCGCGACCAGTTTCATTGGAGACGACCTATGTTTCAAGGTCTGGCAGTGTCATCCTAAGACCCTAGATGAGGCAACCCATGCAACAGTGGGGATGGGCCCTTCAGCACCTACAGCGATGTCGGCTGATGGGAAGATGTTCTTCCAGGTCTTGAGGAAGATGAAGTCGGAAAAGCCAGTTTAAATGCCGAAATCGCCGCCATCATGGAAGAGATTATGCAAATCTCCCGGCCGATGGTCAAACGTGAGACACGGACGAACAGGGAATAGTTTGCGATGGGGATGTGAACAGAATGGCCACTGCCCGGCAACCTGCCAAAACGATCGCCGTCCCTCCCGAGGGGACAACCATAGGGGCCTGAAACTCAGAACCCATCTCCGCAGACGAATCCGACAACTCATGCCGAGGGGAAAGCCGGAATGTAACTATCAGCACACGTGGGATCAACGAAGTTGATTTGTTGTGTCGACACTGGTGCGTATGTGTCCCTGATGAGCCGCCGGATTTGGGGGCAACTAGACCAAGCCGTGAAGCCAAGACTTGAAGATACCTTGTACCCGAGTGTGAGGGTGACGGACGGGAACGACATGCCCCTGCTAAGAGAGGCAACATTCAAGATACTCATTCAGGGGACAACGTGGAAACAGTCCATGGTAGTGGGAGATTTATTGAGACCGTGACTATTTCCCCCAGAACACAAATGCGTGCCTCTTCCAGTGTAGAGACATCGGTGCCCGGGGAAGTGAAGCCTGTAGAAGGGGAGTTCAAATTTATGGAGAAGACCGGCCCAGTTATAGCAAGCTGTCTCAAGTTAAACAAGAAGGCGGCGTGGCAATTCGGATGCTGAACCCATCCATCAAGTCTACCACTGTCTGAGCTGGCACCCACTGTTGTAGTCTGTCTGCTCTTGTCGACAACGCTAAAGATCCCATGGAGCTTTTGGCGACGACATTCCCAGAGCATTTAAAAGCCACGTCCAAGGAGAGTCTCAACCCATCTCAGATTGGAGAAGCCGAGCAATTGCTCAAGATACATGCTGGCCTGTTTGCGAAAGTCGACGACGACCTTGGCCGTACCACTCGCGTACAGCACCAAATAAAGACGGGAAGTGCACCGCCCAACCGTATTCCGCCACGACGACCGCTTGTTCACGCTGCAAACTGTCGTTAACGAAAAAGTTTCATACATTCGCAGCTGTTGTCCGACAAATTGTACCTGGTTAAAGTGTCGCCGCAAACTGTCGTCCGTCAGAATATACCGTCTCAAAGTGTCACTACAATAGTAGCTCATGAAAAACACTTTCAAACTGTCGCAGTGAGCTGTTGTCCGACAAAACATAGCTTGTCAAATTGTCACTGCAAACTCTCGCTCAGGAGAAACAGTTTCAAACTGTAGCAGGAATCTCTCGTCCGAGAGAATATACCATCTCAAAGTGTCGCTGCTATCTGTCCCCCTGAAAAAACACTTTCAAAATGTCGCAACAATCTGTCGTTCGATAAATTATAGCTTCTCGAAGTGTCAGAGCAAAGAGTCGTTCGCCACAATATACCTTCTATAAATATCACACCAAAGTAAGTCTGTTTCTTAATCTTCCATAACTTATTCGCTCAATAAGAACAGTAGCTAAATGCAGGCTCTCAATCTGTCGCTCGGGCGATACTTTCAAATTGTCACAGTAATATGTTGTCAGACAGGGAATACCTTGTCAATGTGCCGCTGTAAACTCTCGCCTAGGAGAAACAATTTCACACTTTTGCAGCAATCTGTCGTCCGACAGAATATACCTTCTCAATTTACATTTCTCCATTTCACGATCAAAAATGTTAATTCATAAGATGTGTTTCGTACTGTACGTTTTCGAATGTACTTTTCTTTCCTGATTTTTCCCATCTTATAAGGCTTGCTCGAAGTCTCTCTGTCCTTGACAAAAAATAAAAGTTCGAACTGTCGCTGTAAACTGTCGTTCCTGAAAATAGTCTAACACTGGCAAATACTACATCCCGCGTTTCGTGATTACTTACATGGAATACCCACCGGTCCTGGACCTGGGATAGGGATCGCGGAGTGCATGCGGTCGCTTGAAGTGTAGCCAGAAAAGACCATTAATAGTAGAGTATACCATATTTTCGGATGCGCACTTGGGAAGCTAAAAGCTAGGACAAGCGCTTTGCGATTCTCTTCTGTTACATGCCTACCCTGGTAGAGTTACAGTACAGCCAAGAACCAAGTACCCTTAAGGTACACCAGCAGGGCAGTCGTACTGTACGACACATACTCAAGATATGCACATTTATGCATGTGGTGCCTCACCACAGTGCGCTGTGGTGTACCACGGTGCAATGCGGTGTACCACGATGTACTACAGTGCACTACGATGCATGTTTTATTAGACAAGAGAAATTGCAATTCCGACGCATATATAAATTCTACATCGCAGTATTCAGTTGGAGGAAAGTGGTCAAATAAAGGTGGAAAACATGTGTGGAAAGGACATATACCATTTCATAAAGTGAAACGTGTATATAAATGTTGTCCTGTGCCGGTAACAGAGAATTCCTGATTTACAGCTACCAGTTGCGGCTATTCTTCTTTGACACTGCGATACGGCTGGGATAGACCTGTTTCAATCCTGCCGTCAGTGTAGATGCATACAGTAATGTAACTAACATATATTTCTTTTTTATTCAGGAAAAGTCCATCAGCAAGAGTTTGAAAATTTGCTTTCTCAAATGATTATTCTTCAGCCAATATGTTATTTCCAAATTACTATTTGGAGCCAGACCGCGATTGTATGAAAATATGCGCGATGTCGAAGGGCAAAAACACCCGTCCCCTCATCAGAGAGATAAAATCAGCAACAGTCGAATTGCGTATTCCCCTTCTTCCCCTTCATCACATCACACCCAAGCTGGGAAGCCGCAACTGAGTGTGCTTACAAAACACGATGGTGTTTATTGTTCAAGTATCAGACGCATCATCATCATCATGTTCGGTCTTGTCCACCATTGTGATGCCTCAACCGTCGGCCATGTGCGCTGTTGCCCGTGTTCGTTTGTTCGGGTCATAAGCCGCCTCAAGCGTTCTAGGTACATTACATTGTGTCTAATTCCGTTAAACCCGGTATCGTTTAAATATCATGTGTTCTACATCTCAGCGACGTCCAGCTGAACAATCTGAGGAAATTTCACAGATTATGTATTTTTGTTAATGCACGACTAATTTATACAATTACACTCCCTTACGACATATTTTTCTTGGTTCTCCATATACACGCCGTTTGAAAATGGTAAGTCTTTTTGGGGGGTTCACTAAGGATTTCTCAATAACGGATAATCTACCATTTGACCAATTGGTGTAAATAAGAACAATACGTGTATAGCTGTTGGGCCCCATTCTTTGCATTTTATCACCAGGACGTATTGACGATGGGTACAGTTTGACTCAAACTAACCACAGACGACGGTATGTGGTCATCTCAGTCCTCCTCTCCTCCTTATCACTTGTATTCCTTCTCCTTCTCCACACTCCTCCTCACTTCGAGTCCGTCTCCTCCACGCTAGACCAAGGTAGATGGATCCATTATGCCCTACTCACAACATCCTATGACTAATGTCTGTATAAAGGAGTATCATTGGTTGAACCAGCGGTGTCTCTCCCCAGTTCATCCACCAGAGCCAGACCGCAACAATTCCACATCCCCTGGTATCCGCATGCGAGCGACTGCATCAAGCGTAGACCCATGCCCGCCTCTATGGGCCAGTGTATAGGGGTGCACATTTCACCCACTCAAATGCGCATCCGAGCTTTCCTGTGCTTTCTCTACTACTAATGCCGCCACCTAATATTCTCTGGAGTCCCTCCGAGGTCCACCCCAACGGTCCTGGTTCATATGTTAACACATATATGCTCGTGGTTAAGGGTGAACTTTTCACCCACCCGAGTGCGCTTTCAAACTTCCCACAGCGCATGCTTCGTTTCGCATTGGAGCGATATGCAAGAGGTGGGAAAAATTGACGACGTCTGGCGACTGAAAAGCAACCATATGACTCTACAGGAAAGAATTCGTCGACACCCAACATTCAGACCCGAGAATACGGAGGAATCTCAGACGTAGCCTTAGTATCTCAGCCGCGCTTTTATCAGGCTCACATCACTTTACCTCTTCCCACAACAGCGAAAGATGACATTTACAACGTTGCTGTGACGTATAGGGGAAACACCACGCACGCAAGTTTCAGTTTCAATCGGATGGAACAAATATGCTCTCTCCATATAAACAGGAAAAACAATCTCCATATCATTCGTTTTAAAGCTAAGTCAACAGAGGTATCATGCAGAATTGAAAGTAATCGAAATCTTCGGCAAACATCGATTTGTACTATATATGATATCATTTCTAGCGGTTTTCGGTTCGGGCGCGAATCTTGTCTGGCGGCTGGGGAATTCTTGTGACCCAGTGAGGTGGTTGATGCGCCTTCTTTGATATTCCCCGATTGCGCATGTGCACCATGACGTAAAATCCATGGACAGCACCTGGGTCTCATGCTACACAACGAGAGCTTCAATACGGCACCATTAACGCTACATTTGGATCACGATGGTCTATGGCGCATCAGAAAAGCCCTTTCCGTACTACAATCCGTTAATAATGACGACACCGGACAACGTGACACAGGTACCCTGAGACGTCTTGCCGCTAAGGGCTATAGTGCATAGGAATGTACGTAGGCGCTAATTCACATGTGCGCAACCGAAAATGTGATATTGTGTACTGTTGATGACGTAACCGGTGACGTCACCTAGTTTTTTTTGGCTACAGTCAATGCGATCCCATGAACTGTGTGACCACTATTCCAATTTCGGTCAACCCCAAATCCAAAGACACAACCCATATGTAAACCTACATTTCCCCCCTCATCTCCCCATCCTCAAATGCTGAGAGATTCATTGTTTATATACTACTCCCCATCGTATGTGTATTGTTATTTCTTAGATGTAGTTATTAATTATATCTTACATGTTTTAATAGTGTTCTTGAATATGTAATCAGTCCGAAAACTTGCCCGATGTGTAGATTTTGAATATATACCATATCAAAATTGGTCGGTACATTCTCTGTCCAATTGCCGACTCGCAAAACAAGTTTTGCCGTTTTCAACTATCAAATCGCCTCATATTTAGTGCCGCTTCCACCGGCGTTGTGGATGTAGCATAAAAATTCAGCTAATACAAAAAATAGAGTTTGTATGGTTATTCATTTTGGGCATTCGACTGTGTAAAACGCAAACCACAAGGTCAGTCACATTTATGGTCTTTGTATAAAGATAAACATGGAGTAACCCAGAAAAGGAAATCGGGTCAACGATGCATACCGTAAATCTATAAGGAGTGGCAAATTTCGTATTGACAGTTTTCACAACAACTTATACACGAAACTATGGTTATCTTCAGCCATGTATTAACGATACCTGCGCAAATATGTCGTGGAGAAAATAAACAATCCAAACGGAATGTGTATAGTGAGAAATTGAAACGGAAAAACGATGTCACGCAGTGGCTCAAATAATCAGCTTAGCTCGTGCGGAAACCAAGATATCGCAGTAATATTACTGCCTCAGGGGTATTACATGTAGTTTATAAAACCGCACTTGAGCATATGCTGGAATAGGCCCACCAGTAATCTTGAAGTAAACAAAACCCGTGCGAAAGTCGTCTTACCAAGAAGGTGGGAAGCTGTAAATTCTCCTTACGCATTCACTTCGGCCCTACGTCTCGGGTTGTTGCAACATCGTCCGCATAACTGGATGTTTTGTACCTTAATACATGTTGAAGGAACGATGGTAGCTTAGTTAGTAAGCTCCATGCTTAGTTCGACAAACTTTTTGCTGTACAAATTTAACCGTGTCATGAAAGGGTCACGTCAACAAGCGGTGTCAAACTTGACACCCTTTAACATGTCAATGTTCGTATAGCTTATAATTCTGAGAACATCTAGGTCATACTGAGCTAACAACTCTCACGATCGGGCGCCTTCAGTCACGGCCTTTACTGTTAACAACCAGGGTATCACAGATGAACGGGATACGAACTCTGAATGGACTGCACAACAAAAGACGTTTGCCTCGCGTAGGAAGAAAGAAAAACAGCAAGAGATCTTCTATACCGCGAAAGAATAAGTTTTGTATGTGTTTTTTGTGTTTTCATTTGCTCTGTCCTTTAAACAGGTTGCGGGCTTTCATATATGGATTCATAGGTCTTTAGAACACGATAAATAAAACAAAAAAAAAACCGAAAACTATTCATTCTGGAAAACAGAATTAGAACTTGTAAAATTGTGTTTTTCTGTTTACTTCATCTGGATTATTTGAACCAAAATGGAGTCGTTCGGATGTACAAATCTCTCTGTAGTTCGATATTTCTCCTTTATATTTCGAATATACTTTCAGGAAAAAAATATGGCTGCGTTGGAAAACGTTCTGTTAAATGTAGAGGCGCCAGGTTGTTCATGACTTTCCACATAAGTGTACATCTATTGAATATTATACGTTGATATACACTTGGAATATGAGTGTTAGGTACATTCCCCCATATATTAGCACAGTAGTCGAAAAGGGGCAATACGAGCGTGTGGAAAAGGACCGTGACTTGACGCCTTTTGATAGGAACAAATGGCGAGACTTTCAGGAGAATGCCAGCAGCTCTATTTGGTTTTGATACAGACGATTTGAGATGATATATGAATTGCATGTTTTGGTCGACAGTAACCCCGAGATAGCCTATATTCGTGGTTTGGGAAATATTAGTTTCATCAACATTCAAGGACAGCGTGCAATCTGTCACCCTACTACGTTTTACACTAATGCATATAATCATTCATTTGTTTGGGTTTTTTCGCATGAAGACTTAAATTGTTAGCTCTTAGCCAATCATTATGGCAGCCAAAGTGCTTTTTATTCAAGAATTTCCGATATCGGAAATTGAATTCCACTATCGGAATTTCCGATAACTAGAATTGCATTTTCCGATATCGGAAATTCGGAAACCATTTCCGATATAGGAAATTCATTTCCCGATATCGCAAATTCAATTTCCGATATCGGAAATTGTCACTGAATTTCCGGTATCGGAAATTTTGGGTTGAGTTGTTGAGGCACGGTCCAAACGATTACTCCCCAGAACGGAAGCATGCGCGTGAGTGAAAAGCGCGCCAATCTCCGTTGCCGCCATGGCAGAAAATATCAGAGCTGTGAGTTTATTTATTTATTTATTTGTCATGTTTACACCCAGCAAAGATCGTCAGTGCCGAAGCTCTGTTCTCCCCGGCCTTGCTGGTAAATTCGTCCCTAGACTTGGCTATTGTATGCATTGTCTCGTGATTCTTACATGGAGTATGAACCCATAAGTAGCCACGTTATTTGCCGCCATTTTGGGGCATTACACAATGTTCAGAGAGAGGCTAAGGGAGGGAACAGTTTCCAGAGCTTTCATTTTCGATATCGGAAATTCACTGACAATTTCCGATATGGGAAATTCTATTTCCGATATCGGAAATTGAATTCCCGATATGGGAAATTCTATTTCCGATATCGGAAATTGTCACTGAATTTCCGATACGGGAAATTCTATTTTCCGCAATTCGGAATAAAAAAAACTTTGGCTTGCCATAAATAATGGACAGAGGTCATTTCAGTTTGCAGAACTGAGCGAAGCCGTTGTTACCATAGTACAAAGCCATGTTACATCATGTCATTCGTTTTCTAATCACTGATGTAATATTTATGTTGATGGTAACAAAACAAATCGTGGGAATCAATAGTTTGATTCGTATCTTGTACATGCACCTTGCAATGAATGGATGTACTTGGGCACTCCATCGCACCGCGATGGGCACAGGTCGTGCGAACACGCCGTGCAACCCGTTTCCCCCAACCCGCCATACACATGATCCCTCTTAACAGTGTCACATAGATACTGTTTAATCCCCACATTCCTATTACACAATATACCTTCACTTAATTCCCATAAGTACAGAAGTATCACATAATATTTCCATCTGTCAAGCCCCCTCATTCTCTCTTCTCGGACCGATTGTTAGTGGCAACTTTGATTAATTATCACCATGGACACTCAAAATTAAATCTTCCAATAGCCACTCAGCCTCCCCATTCACTCAACATTTGATATATCACCCATCGAATTTCTCTTCAACCCACTTTCTTTAATAATTGTTCCTGCCCCCAACACCCTAATCTCACTATATGTGACACGTGGCGAGTAGTATACAAGGCGTAAATTCGATACTTAGCGCGTCAGTGCGCATGCGCAGAACCTTTGGTGACGTCACAATTGGTTGTGTGCGCATGCGTGTGTGGTGGGTGGTGGGTACAAGATGGCGGCGTGTGTGGATGGTGGGTGGTGGGTACAAGATGGCGGCGTGTGTGGTGGGTGGTGGGTACAAGATGGCGGCGTGTGTGGTGGGTGGTGGGCACAAGATGGCGGCGTGTGTGTGTGTGTGGTGGGTGGTGGGTACAAGATGGCGGCGTGTGTGGTGGGTGGTGGGTACAAGATGGCGGCGTGTGTGGTGGGTGGTGGGTACAAGATGGCGGCGTGTGGTGGGTGGTGGGTACAAGATGGCGGCGTGTGTGGTGGGTGGTGGGTACAAGATGGCGGCGTGTGGTGGGTGGTGGGTACAAGATGGCGGCGTGTGGTGGGTGGTGGGTGGTGGGTACAAGATGGCGGCGTGTGTGGGTGCTGGGTACAAGATGGCGGCTGGTGTGAGTGAGTGCAAGAATGTATTCATCCGCGGTCATGTCTACGAAAAGACACGGACTTTACCGAAGATACACGGACTTTAACGAAAAGACACGGACGTACACGAAAAGACGCGAAGGTGAACGCCATTGTGGGAAACCTCCTACAGACAGGTCAGTACATGCATTTCTATGTTGTTCACGCATAATAGAAGGATTGATCTGTAATCTGTGTTGTTGTTGTTGTTGTTGTTGTTGTTGTTGCTCCCTTTTTTGGACTAACCCATCAGAATAGTACGTATCACGGACTACACCCGTAGAGCTACATCTGGTCTATAAAACACGTCCCTCTGGATCCCACACCTTCATTTCTACAGAGCGCATTAGATGCTCCTTCATGAATGCTTCACATTGATACCTCACTCCATCCCATCGGTCCACTAGGGGCTCTCCTAGCTCCAAAAAGGCTATTTTCATACCCTTCGGCCACCGCGCATGCGCACAATCACCCTAATTGAACCCCACACCCAGTCCATTAGATGCTCCTTCATGAATGCTTCACATTGATACCTCACTCGACCTCATTGGACCATTAGGGGCTCTCCTAGCTCCAAAAAGGCTATTTTCATACCCTTCGGCCACCGCGCATGCGCACAATCACCCTAATTCAACCCCACACCCAGTCCATTAGATGCTCCTTCATGAATGCTTCACATTGATACCTCACTCGACCTCATTGGACCATTAGGGGCTCTCCTAGCTCCAAAAAGGCTATTTTCACACCCTTCGGCCACCGCGCATGCGCACAATCACCCTAATTCAACCCCACACCCAGTCCATCAGATGCTCCTTCACCTAAGCTTCAATTTGATACCTCACTCGACCCACTACCTCCAAAAAAAAAAAAAAATTGAATTAGGGTCCGCAGGCGCATACTGTCACGGCCATAATCCGAAGGGTATGCCTTTTTGGAGCTAGGGGAGCCCCTAATGGTCCAATGAGGTCGAGTGAAGTATCAATGTGAAGCATTCATGAAGGGGCATCTAATGGGCTAGGTGTTGATTGGACGAGAGTAACTTTATTTTTTTTCGGATATGACGCATGCGCGGTGGCCGAAGGATATGAATCTTCAAAATCTTCAATTTTTTTTTTTTGGGGGGGAAGTGGGTCGCGTGAGGTATCAAATTGAAGCTTAGGTGAAGGGGCATGTGATGGACTGGGTGTGGGGTTGAATTAGGGTGATTGTGCGCATGCGCGGTGGCCGAAGGGTATGAAAATAGCCTTTTTGCAGCTAGGAGAGCCCCTAGTGGACCGATGGGATGGAGTGAGGTATCAAATTGAAGCTTAGGTGAAGGGGCATCGGATGGACTGGGTGTGGGGTTGAATTAGGGTGATTGTGCGCATGCGCGGTGGCCGAAGGGTATGAAAATAGCCTTTTTGGAGCTAGGAGAGCCCCTAATGGTCCAATGAGGTCGAGTGAGGTATCAATGGGACGTGTTTTATAGACCAGATGTAGCTCTACGGGTGTAGTCCGTGATACGTACTATTCTGATGGGTTAGTCAAAAAAAAGGGAGCAACAACAACAACAACACCACAGATTACAGATCAATCCTTTTATTATGCGTGAACAACATAGAAATGCATGTACTGACCTGTCTGTGGGAGGTTTCCCACATATCTATTTTTACATCTAGGTTGAAGATTTATATCGACACTGCTACACACTTTTCGAGATGTGTTTTCACTTTCGATGAAAGCACAAAACAGTCTAAAATGAGTCTAAAAAAATTCACCTACGCTAATATTTTCTAGTGTTTTGTAGAATATAGATTCGCGTTCATTTCTATTTCGTCAAGAAAAAATGTTTTGTAGAATATAGATTCGCGTTCATTTCTATTTCGTCAAGAAAAAATTTTCATCTCGAAAATTGGCAGATTGAAATGTTCTCTCTCATTTTATTACACGGTATCTATTTTTACAGCTGTCAACTGTTATGGTTTGGTCACAATGTTGCCATTTCCTCCCCTATATTTAGCGTCCACAAAAAGAAGAGTATATTACAGCAATTATGTTCAAGAAAACATCCCGCTAGAAAATTGTCTTCAAATTGTCTGTTGTTGTGGGAGTATAAAAAAATCCTGGTCAACAGGGGCGCGTATATTTCGTGCGACGCTATGTTGCCAATGCATTGAAATTTGAATAGGTTGTCTGCATGGGTTTCAACGCAAGTATAGTACTAAAGTCTAGCTTACCTGATAAAAGAGTTTAGTCCAGATGTATACCTATATCCCATACTCCCGGGTGTTTGATGCATATCTGGGGCTGTTTTTTTCCTAGGTGGGTATAACACACCATGAAGCCTTCATCACCATGCATTCGTATGCTAAAAAAATATGGGTATTACCACCAATCTCATTTTCATATATATTTTTTCGAAATTCACAGATATTTCCATCGGTAAATCCGGTGTTCAGTATACCACGTGGATGAAATGAACGCACATACATGCTCCCTGGTTTGGTGTCCACATCCCAGCGGTTTTCTGTTTCTTGGCTTGTCACGCATTTTTTCGAAATTCACAGATATTTCCATCGGTATAAAATCCGGCGCACACGAGAGATATCAGCTGAGCTAACGGCCTCAATTACCTGTCAGCTCTCTTGTTGTTTCAGCGCACACGGTGAGCAAAAGTTTCAAGAAATTGATCCTGAGAGTTTGGTAAGATATTCCATTCATTCGTTACCGTTCCCGTGGAGTAGAATTTCATCCACCAGCTTTCACTGTTGTGGTGCGGGTCGGGGGGCGGGAGTTTTGCACTGATGAAAACCAATGTCGTCCTCTCTCACGAAACCAAACACAAAAATTGACAAATTATACGGACTGCCACGATAAGCGAATGTATGCAACAAATAGCGTTCCGTACTGCAGATGTCCGATAAAATCCCTCCAGTCAAGGGGGGAGGGGGGAGTGTTACAGAATGTTGATTCCACAAAACCTGTTCGGTGGCCTACATCATCGTTCAATCGCTGCTCATAAAGGCTGCGTTCAGCTCACCAGAACTGTATACACTTCGAAATCTGTGAAAGAATATCAATTTTCACGTTTCCTGTCTGATATCACACAAATTTATGCGTCCGCTCGAACACAACACAGCACACTCCCTCGATTACAGTCCACGTGTGACGGGTATACATGCAGGCGATGAATCATGCAGAGTTTCGTCACATTATTGATCTCAGCGGACACCGAAAGGAAGAAAGTTCCGTTATAAACTGCGACAGAGAATGTTCCCCAGCTCAGAAAACAACACAATGATCAGTGAAATCGTCCTCCGTATGCCTACCCGGGGCGCGGTAAAACAGCAAGAAAATTGTAACAAAACGCTAACAAAATGGCTGCTCAAGGTCAATTTGCCCGGATAATCGCGCCAGCCAAACCACAGTCCCATCTATACGCTTTGGTGCAAGGGAGACAACTCGGACTAGACCAATTCCCAGGCGAAGATGATGTCCGCTATATTTGGCCTGTATGGGTATAGGGGTGGTCGTTTTTTTATGGCTTTTACTATGAGCTATGAGGTTGATCATGTAGAATACGATGGAAAAAAACTATGAAAGTACCGGGTAGGCTTGTATATAGATCCATATAGACCCATATACACTCATATACTGGGATATTAGTATGTATAAATCCATACGGGGTGGACATGTTGGAGTCTAGGTGGAGCACTAGTGGCCCGATTGGGTAGAGTGAGGTCTTATTTTAAAGCTCTCGAGGAAATAAATAAATAAATAAATAAATAATAAAAAAATCAAAAAATCGGCGAGTAGTAGACGAAGGGAAAATTGGAAAGTACTGACCATGCCCCAGAATACTTCATATGCATATCACGGCCTTAAGGCCTATGTAAGATGTAATCTACTTCACAGTTTAGTAGTATAAAAGCGCAAGTCCTATTGACCTTGCCCCTTCCAAAGAAATAAAATCGGCTCTATTTTACAGGAGTATATACGCAGGTCACGTGGGTTGTCACGTCACTTCCGGGTTTTCACTAAACACTACCTCCAAACATAGAAGAGTTCCAATTGTTTCCCTTAGACGTCCGTATGTTCATCCTCCAAACCCACAAGAGTTCCAATGTTCAACCGCCGGGGTGTTTTCCCGCCCCAGCGCCCCGCAGCGCGCGCGCGCGTCATCCCGCGTCATCCCCGGCAGTGCGCGCGCGGACGCGGGTCAAAAGGTCAAAGGGTCACCTCCAGGTCAGACGGTCCAATGTCCAATGAGACAATGTTGCGGTATCGCTATAGTCAGAGCTTGAGCACAATAAAAAATTCTAGATTCTAGGGGGATTCTAGATGAACCTGGGAAAGATGGGCAGTTCCATTTGGACCAATCAGCGGTCGAGAAAAAGAGCCAATCAGTGGTCGAGAAAAAGAACCAATCAGCGATCGAACAATCAGCCCATCGAATTGGGGTA